>PPHD01004383.1:0-18874 GCA_002909625.1 Bambusicola thoracicus | reverse complement strand
TTTTTGGTTGAGTCAGCCCACTTGCAAAACAGGGATCATCTGAATTCAGAAAGAGAATAAAGAAAACTGACAGTTGGTTGTCATCTAAAGGACAGTTATGGCAAATGGCAAAAGATACTTCTTTTACCAGGGCAAAAGAAGGGCTTCATGTTCAAAACACTTGGTGAAGTGAGCAGAAATGAGGCTGATCTGTGCAAGAATCAGAAGTCAAAGGAACATAGAAGTTCCTGCAGCTAATGATATCTTTCAGTGCATCTTTTAAGGATGAGAATCAGTAAATCAGTAAAATGAGATACATCCACCTTCAGAATCCAAACATCCAGATCTGATATAATTTTTAATAAAAAAGTGGTGCACTGTTTGAGAACTCAGTGTCACTACTGAAGAGCTCTGCATTAAGATAAGGGAAGTCAGGGAACGTGGACCAAGCTGACTGACAGAGCAAGCTAGTGTCTGAGCAGCTGTGTAAGTGCTTAAAAGACTCTTTTTGCCTTTTGAAGTTGAAGACAAAAACAAAGAAAAAAGAAAATCTTCCTTTAAGGCTCTGTTGCCCTGAATCACCACAGACAGATTCTGGGTGGTCCCTGTAAAGTTTCTTTTCAGCTTGGCTACAGGCCTTATGGATACTTTTCCAGCATTTGTAGGGGATGAAATGACACTGAATTCATTTTCTTTTTTGAAATAAAAGGAACTAAAGGAGCAGCTAGACCTCTATGCAACTGTCTTTAAAATCATTGCTGTTGGGCTTGTCTGTATGTTCTATGCAATGTTATGTATATGGATAGTCTGGCCCTTCTCAGCAAGATCATCCTTGCTGAACAGCTGAGCTTGGTAACCTTGGACACCTTTCTTGAGCATTTGGGTTGGCTAATGTTCAGGAAGGTCTCTGCTAAATGCAAACAGTGGTAAAATACATAAACTACTCATCTTGCTTCTTAGAAAGAGTATTCATCTATATAATTTCTAACAAAACTCGAAGATGCATCCATAACAACAAATGGCACTAGGATAGAAATTTGATTCTTCACTCACTTGCCCAGACAATAAAAACCTTGTGTCTATTCATGACCTGCGATAGGCCTGAGGTAGTTCACGGACAGTTTCCAGCCCAGTTGCTCTTCAGCTTTGTGATGTAGTCTGAGTGAAATCACGATATCATCAAAAAACTATTATCACTAGAATGGTATCAAAGAAGTTCTCATCAAATATTTGCATATTGTATGCATGTAGAAAAAAGTACTGTCGTTGCAAAGGCTAACATTTCCTTTAATTCTATTGTCTTTTCTAGCAGAAAATGGTCCCTGGGAAATTCTGTTTATCAATGTTGTAAGAACATACAATATTCCTTCATACTCAATCCATCTAATCTAGAGTTATCTCAACAAAAGGAGTCCACAGCAAATTTCGACGGTAGAGTTAAAAAGCAACCTAGAGTGACCTTCTTGTTGTATAATCATTCTAGTTTTTAGCTGTGAGTAGTTTAAAGAGTGGAGGCTTCAGCTGGCTCATCCTGTTCAATGGCCATCAGAGGTTGTATTTCCTATGAACTTGCTTAACTTTTCCTTTGTGTCATCAGACTTACTGTTTGCTCTTCAGAACTGTGTTCTAAGCTTGTACAGAAAGTTGATATTCCTATCTGAGTAAACAAACAGTTACTAATCAGCAAAAATAATAGCATCTTAACTTTCTGTGTGCAATTTTCCTGTGACACTTTAGATCAATTGTTCTAGGCACTCTGCACTCTAAAGCTCAGCATGAGTTCTGCCTCCACGCATGGACCCACAGATAGAGCAGCCAGAGAACAACAGAAAACTTACCTAAAAGAAGGCCATTAAGTGGAAGCATTAAATTAAATGATTGTGTGGTAAAAAAAAAGATTTCCTGGACACATTTAAAACACAAGAGGCTGAAAGGAGAACTGAGAATGACAGAGGGCAGGTACTGACCCCCATACTGAAAGATGTACCGCAAAGGCATTTGCTAAAAGTTCTCATGGAAAGCCTTTTAGACAAATTAATTAAGCAATAAGACATGACAGGGTGTGAATCACTTGGTAATGATTTACGCCTATTGTGTTGTTAGGCAGAAGGCCAAAGGCCGAGTGCTGTCAAATCACCTAGGTGTAAATTATCATTTGATAATTTGAGCCCTGGAGTATGTTATTGTAATTAGAAGATGTTCTATCATAAAAGTTCGCTACTTTGTTCCATTTTTTTTCCATTCTCATCTACATATTGATATTTAGAATTCTATCACTTACAATGAAAGCTTTTTGTAAGATATTTCAGGCAACAGTTATCTTGAGAGTCTTTAGATAACAAAACCTGTCATATATCACAATGAATAGCAAAAAAGAGAAAAAAAAAAAGTCAGTGCAATTGTGTAATCATTGTAATTGTAATTCAGTCTTTTCACCTTCATTCATAATACCAGTTCTAGGCAAAGGGAGGATCCACATAGCAAGATAGTTCGTTTCCATCTTTCTAGCATATAATAGTAAGTTAGGGTTTGGAAAATTGACAAAGAAGCAGATGTTGGGATTATTTTATGTAGCTTGAATACCATACTGATGTACAGTTATCAGAAGATCCTGTTTTCTTATTTCAAGATGATTATTTTATGAAGGAAATGGCTCAACTCTACAAGACAAAGGGGAGAAAAAAATAAAATAAAATAAAATAAAAGTACCTGAGGAAAAAAGCCATGGAAGGGTTGATGAATGTTTAGTCTGTGCCTGAAAGGCTGTGCACAACACATGTAATTTATGAAATTGTTCTTTGGGAATAGGCCTGGCTATGCCTGTTTCCCTCACAGATGCACATTTGATGAAATTAGTGAAAATGAATCTGCAGTTTCAGAATTTGCACATCCTCAGTCTGCTGTAAAGTGTGACACAAAGGAGGCACCATCTTAGTTAGTTTCAGCTTTAATAATGGAATACACAGTGGTCTGCCTTTCTGGGGAGGATGCAGTGAGCTTGCATTAAAGAACCTGGACAGGCTTCGCATGTCTTCATTCCTTTTAAGCTGTGCTTATCAGTCACATTGGGGGGAAAAAATCTAGCTGATGTTCAAAGGACAAAGGTCAGAAAAACATAATTTCCATGAATTTTCCTATTTAGGGTCTTAGTTCTGAGCTTTTTGATATGAAGTAACAAGATCAAAGGTTTTCTTTTAATAGTTCATGGGTTTGGGTGCTTTGTTTTCATGCCACCTACTCAAATTACATTTTATGAACAAACTGAGTGACAATGGAAAATACTGTGAAAAGAACAGAGTATTCAATGCTTTGATGTTTACCTCTAAGTATGAATAATCATTCTTACATTTCTATACCTCTAATTCTCCTTTTCCCTGCCTGTTTCATCGCTACATTTTACTGTCGCATGTGAATAAGAATTGAGTATCTGTTACTATACTATCACTATAATTAAGTCTAAGTAATTCAGGCATTTGGCTCCTTCTGGATGTGAAATAAGTCTCAAAAATGAATTGCTTGGGCACCAGGGAAGCCAATATCCCTAACTCTTTTAATCCTCATATACATATACATGAACAGGGCATGATACTTCTACTACTGACGTCTATGGGAACACTGCAAATAATTGAGAAAATAGCTATAAATGGATTAGTGTGACATGTCACTGCATGAAAAGTAGAGGGTAACTTTCCTACATATACATACACATCTACGTGTGAGCACAGAATTAAGTTATATAACTTCACATACCTCTCCTTATTTAACATAACAGAGAAGTTAGATATTCAGTCTTTAGAAAGTACATGAAACTGGTTGAAAATAGAGTAACTTTCAGATGATATAGACAAGTAAATCCTTAGGAAATTTGCAAATATCTTAATTATTAATGCCAAATATTCTCTTTTTTTTTAAAGCATAAATCTCCACCATGAAATAGAATTCATCGTGCCTAGATTTATATGCTCAGCAGACTTAGATCTTTATGGATGCCTCCCAAAAATCTAATAGGTCATAAAAATGTACTGATCTAATAAAGTCAACAGGTAGTTGATACAGTCTTTGAATTTAGAGTGCACTTTTTAATTATAGAACTACAACATGGAATTGTGTAGATCTGCCTCTGGACATTCAGCAGAAATACTGCCTTTGATTTACTTACCTAGCCATTGGTTTCTAGCTAGTATAACTTCATTGAAAGACAAGTGGGACAGGATGTACCTGATAGTAAAGCTCTTTCCACTAAGATATTCAAGAACCAGAACATGCATTTCTTTTCCATACGTTTTTAATAGAAACATTGATATTAATTATGATTTAAAACAATTGTTATTACCTGTATTTGATAACTAGATCAATCCACAGCTTACCTTTCCTCATCTTTTTATTTATTTTAAAATATGAATTTTATGGGTGTTACTGACAATGAAGAATAAAGAAAAGAGGGTCAGCTATCAAGTGCTGCTCAGTGTGCTCCAGTTCTGTTCTCACAGCAGTGTCTAGTTAGTACTCAGCTTTGCACAGCCTTAGAAGTTAAAAATAATTAAGATATTTCAAAAGGTTAGACTGCAAATTCTATATTCAGTCCTTATTTAGTCCTTGGGAAGACAGTTTCAAACTTCTGTATCTTTTTGTCATAGCCTACTCCCAAGCTTGACATTCAGATTAATCCAGAAGTAACTATGATTTAAGCCTTAACTTTGTAATTATGGTTCATCTTTGTGTTATTCATTTGCCACAGAACATCCAACTACTGCTAAAATGACAAACATGGATGTGTTAGTAGAGTCTTTCAACTTTTATCATGAAAGCTTCTAGGATTTACAGATCATCATTATAAGAAAGAAACCAGAAATATCGAGCATTTGAAATATGTGATATGTGTTTGTGTAGTTTTATGCGATTAAACTACAGTGCAAAAGAATAGGAAAGAATTAGCTGTCAAAGACACAGGACAGGAACTAAGGCTAAAGAAAAATGAATTGGGATAACTTCAAACAGATTATTTTATCCTTGGGTGGATCTGTACATAGGAGAATTCTATTCTGAGATCAGTCTTTTCCTTGGAGAACTAAGCAGAATATTGTGATAGTCTTTAGAGCATTCAGTTTAACATAAACAGGAACAGCATTATAATGTTCCTAAATGTAACAATTCTGCTCCAGGAAACACTGAAGACATCCATAAGCATGGTTCAGATTGTACTGTATCTTTGGCCTATGAGTACATTTTATAGCTGAGCTGGTGTGAGGATTCTGTCTGGCAGCTGCTCTGGCCACAGAGTAAAGCCCAGCTCTCTTGTGCTACTTGCAAGCAATTTAGACATAGATTTTTGGGGGGATCATAAATGAGCAACATCTATTCCCAGGATAAGGCAAGTCTATTTCACAAGTTACTTCATGGACCATATGGTTGTACTTGGTTATGTTCAGTCACATAACATCACAAAAAGCAACTTAATCCAGTACGTCCAGATACCATGCAATACAAGCAGAGCATCGTTTTAAGACTTTAAATGTGGGAGAACCTGGTGTAGTCTATAGCTTTAAGTAAAACTTCCCATAAACTTCTAACACTCTTCGCTCTCCAAGAGCACACCACCTTCCAATTTAGTGTTATGCAGCTTATTATCTGTAAGTATGTGTAAAACAAAAACCACTGTATTCTTCTAACTGTATGCTGGAAATTGAAAATGAAATTACAACCAGTAAAGAAGAGAAGTCAGAATTGGTTTGGGTTTTTAGCATGGTCCTTGCCAAAAACAGCAAAGTGTCCCTGAGGCCTCCTTATCCTGTGAGCTGAGCTGAAGCCTTCTGGAAACAGCAGGCTCAAAGTTTGCTGAGCCAGACTCTTTCTTAGATAATTTTAAGGCTTATAACCAGAACATTTTAATACTACACTGGGAAATAGTTCCCACTCAAAAATGGCAGATATTGGATGTAGTTATGGAGTGTGCAAGACAGAAAACATTGCTCCAGAGGCAAGGAAAGAGTTAAGCATTCTGCACTCAAAGGCAGGACTTCTATCCCAGGCTAAGTGCCCTCCAACACAACTTTTCATTGTTCGCAGGTCTGGTAAGCTCCTGGGGTAAAGTACCTTTTTGGCTGTTGATGTCAGGAATGCTATCACTTTTGTGATATAATTTAGTTTTCTGTGTAATTACATCCTGGCAAGAGCATATTTCTAATAGCACAGCTAGAATTTTCTGTTTAAAACGCATTGTTGACTTTACGTTGGAATGGCATATTTGGTTACATTTCACCCTCATTATAGAGCTCTCTGTACATCCCAGAGCACAATAGTGTTATTATGCACTACCTTGGCCTCCAGGTCATGAACTACAATTATCTTCTTTTCATGGCAACAATCTTTATAGCCTAGAAACTGCTCCCAGGGATTATACTGTAAAGAAGGAGTGGGATATGCATAAATAAAGATGAATAGGTATTGGCACTCCTCAGAATTTTTGCCATTGATTATGGAATGCTGATTAATGCCATAATCACTACCTCTCATCATAAACGATAGCAGCATTTTGTGCTGGCTTTACTGTTCTCTCTTCACATCTGCTGCTTTCTCTCTAGTCCCTGGCTCTTGTCACCCATCTGATTCATCCTTGTAGCATGATGACAAAAGTCACAATGTTTGGTTGCCAGCAAGAAAATTTCAGAGGAACAATTTTGAATCTGATTGTTCTCGACTAACATGCTGCTTCAACGGATTATAGCACTTTTATATGCGGTTGCTT
The DNA here is from genome assembly GCA_002909625.1 of Bambusicola thoracicus. Classification (NCBI taxonomy): domain Eukaryota; kingdom Metazoa; phylum Chordata; class Aves; order Galliformes; family Phasianidae; genus Bambusicola; species Bambusicola thoracicus. Next base: position 12,150 of record PPHD01004383.1, on the reverse strand, counting down.
TTTGCTAGGTCCATCTGTCTGCTCTCCAAGCTGTGCTCCTAAGATTTGACATTTCAGGCAGATCTGATTCTGTTTTCTCTCATTCAGCTTCAGTTTTTAAAAACAAAAATCCAGTCAGGAAGGTTATTTGGGGAAGAGTAAGCAAATAGTATGATTATTCTTAGCACTCTTTAGAGCTTTTAACCACAATGCTTTGTATTTCATTGCCATTGCTTAAAATGAAATCTGTATACAGCCCATCTATAATGCAGAGCAGCAATTAGCACCTGCTTTGCATGTTAGTAACTCATATTCAGGGATGAGATACTCAGTAAAACAGTATCTTCCACAGAAAGAGATTATGAACTCTAACTCACAACAAACTATTTACTGCAACAAACCCTATTCTCATTAGATTAGTTATCCAAAAGTTCATCTTGACTTCGTATAGGTTACTTGCATTTGCAGGTAATGAACGACTTGTGAAATGCAGCTTCATTTTACCAGACATGGCCACACAGACTTCACAGAATATGATCAGAATTGAGCAATAGAGACTCCTTTGCAGAAAGAGGGCTATGCTAGAAATTTATGTTGGAGTAAAATAACTAATTTACATGCATTGTCATTTTGTGCAACATATGTTCATTTTTTAAATACTTGCCTTGCCAGAAGCTAAGAAACCAGCCATAAAGATAAACTAAACCAGACAATGTCTGGTAAAGTTTAGAGTAAAAATTGCTCCAAGTCGTACTGCACTGTTCTTGCTGTCCCACTATGCCATTTAAAATACATAGTTATATCAAGTTGATTAGGTTAGTCCAAACATGCTAGATGCAAATTACTTGGTATTGGTATCCGGGAAGTCTTCTGATTGCTTGAGAAGTAAATGCTTAAGAGGAGTTTGTAAGCCAGTCAGCCATCAGTGTGGTTTTTGCCTGCATGAATGTCCAGTAAAGTTTATTGCCTGTCCACATATTTTGTGTATCTGATGTGTCTGGCACAAGTGCAAGAAATGGGCTTTGCCCCTTTGGTCCTTCCGTTGTGAGAAAGGTTTTCCAAAAATGGCATAATCCATAAATGGCATGGGTTTTCTCTGGCAACAGGGTAGCTAGGAGCAGGAGGGGATTGAAACACAAGGTAGACTATGCAAGAAGTGCAAAAATATGTCAAAGGCAGCAAAAATGAATCTGAAAGATTTGTCAGTCACAGAGAGAGGCAGAGAAAAGTTGGATTCTGAAACTACAGTTGCTGAAATAATAACATTTAAAGGATGTTATTTTCTTACGTACACAAGAAAATCAAACTTTTTTTTTTTTTGTAAATTAAAGCATTTGTCACATACATAATAGTAAGTTAGCACAAGTATTGATGAAACCTTTCAAAGACAGAAATTTCCTAAAAGTATAGGTTGTACAGATACTATTGCTTTCCTTTTATGCAAAGGTTGACAGAAGATACCAACCCAGCAGCCCTAATTCCCTGCAGATACCTTGCTGCAGGGTTATTACTCTTCCAGTTTTTGTTTGAGCATAACGTGGCACACGTATGGCAAAAACAACTCTTAAATCTCAGTTTTCCAAAAGGCTCACAGACCTGCGTCAGAGTGCAGGCCATGTAAGCCGACCCACTACAGTCAGCACCTTGGAACATGCATGCAAGTTTTTTTTCTATAGTGGGAATTCATCCTTAAGATCTGCCCAGCCTTGGCTACATGGAGATCTAGTAAAGAAACAAGAAAAAACATCCTCAAGATGTGTTCAAGAACATGTTTGCCCAGGGAATTAGTCATACTACAAAGGACTTGCATAGGGTGGATATAGAGCAAATCCCTTTAGCATATACTGTCTGCAGTCCGGAGAAGTCAGCAGACAGCAAGTACGTCCTCTCAATGCCAAATGAGAGCAGCACAATGGAATGACAAGTAACATTGTACTTTACATATAAAGTATACGTCAGAGCAGGATTGATTTGAAGCATTCCTCAAAAATTGTAAAATAATGAACAGTTTAATGAGATGCATTTTTTTATGCAGAAAAGGACCAGTACAGTAGGAAAAACAAATTGTCTAGCACAATAGACAACATGACACAGTAACTTACCATACCTGGCACGTACCAGGAGCTGCTGTGTCTTCATGCCTTTCCAGTTTTATAACCAAATACCCACAGTAGTGAATACAGTTTTATGTATAAGGAACTGCCTGTGTTAGATGCAAAATTATCTCAAGAGCAGTTTGGTTTACTAACGGCTCCTTTGCTGATACCTTTTGCTGAAAAAAATAACATCTGAACTGAGGTGACTTTAACACAGTTATGCCCAAAGAGGTTTAAGAATTCCTGATCTATTCCTTCTATTCTAGGATTAAAAAAGAAATGCATTAAATTCTTGTTCAGTAGGATGCCTATTATGGACAAATGCTATCTAAAAAGAAATCCAGAATAACGCCATTCAGCCTAATGACAGACTGTGCCCATAACCTAGAACTGAACTTAGCTCTGTCTGTGTGGCAGCAGAGGTGAGATCAAGAAAATACCATTTGCAGAAAGGCAGCCAAAGAGCAGCAACAGCAGGGATGATGGTAGCTGCAAAGTGCCAGCAGACTCAGCTCTGAAGCAGATTTGCCAAGACTGCTGCACCATGTGATGACACAGATTCTGTGTTGAATGCACAGTGACATGGAAAACAGCTAGTGGTGTCCAGGCTTCATCAGTTAACTCCTTTAATAGCCCTACTCCCCTTACTTTGTGTTGTTACACCAGCTGTTGTGTATCTCCTCTTCAGAAAGAGTCACAGGCAAAGTGGAAGCATCATTAGAGAAGAGCAACAGCATACAGATGGGAGAAGGGGGTTGTTTCATACTATGAGCATGTGTGCGTCTGTCTTTTGTACACACAAGCACCATCTTATTTAGCTGCTTGAGCCTGATTTTCCACTTGTACCTTTCTGCACCAAGGAGCTCTTGAACACTCAGAGTGTCCTGAAGAATAGAAGTGCAAATGCACTAAGCATAATGTTGGTTCCACTTTACAATGTTAAGGAAACCCTAGGGCGGAGAAAATTATGTAAAGAGTCAGTTCGGTATCCCAGCCTTACAATGTACTCCTGGTTGTCTTTCAGGGCTGAAGACATTTACCTAATGCTTTCATGACCTATGAGTAATGAAACATCCCTGGAAGTTTATGGCATCCAGCTAAGACTGCTTTTGGTAGCCCCAATGTCAGAGTCAAAACTAATTATTCTGTGGGTAACTGAGCTAGCAAAGACTGGCCTCCTCCGTGACTTTGTGTCCTGCAGTAAGTCTTTGGTGGTGAAATGTCAAACTGAGACTAGGGATGCTAGGAAGGAGCAATCCTCTGAGGATTTTCTGGTCTCTAATACTGTCTACTTGTGCTACAAATGCTTCCTTAGGCAGAGTATGCAGAGGTTTACTCAGTGGGTCTTTCTCTTCTAAACAAGTGCTGAATTTATCTAACCTGGAGAAGTTTAACCATCCGTAAGAAGTGTTTGAAATTCACCTGCAATCCAAAATATTATTGAAGGACACTGTAACAGAAATGCTAAGTCACAGCTTGAAGCAGTGATTGAGCACCTGATGGGAAGGCAGGTCCAACACAGAGGAGCTCAGGTGCATGTAATGTACCTGAGTGAACAGAAGGGCTGCAGCCAGGATCCAACCCTTCCCAGACCTAATTTAAGGGTTGGCAGTGGAAGTGAGGGTATCCTGCTAGGGAGCCCTGAATACCTGAGGTCTTCTGAAAGTAAACAGCTTCCTGCCTTCATTTCTGTGTGTATGGCTGCTTCATTTGAGCAAATCTGCACTTGCTGTGTTCTGAGACATTGCTGCTTTGCTGCCCTTTCATTACAGACACAATACAGACAGGCAGCACATCTCACCTAAAACCTGTTTCCTCAGAAGCCTGGTTCTGCAGGCCTTGCTTTAGTATAAAGGGCTTATAAAAATAAGCTTTGTTTTGTTGTGGTTGTTTGTTTGCACACTGTTGTCTTGTTTGGTCCTGTTGATAGGTGGCTTGGTTGTAGCATGTGATTCTGGCATCCTTTGTACTATTCTTTGTGAACTTCTCGAGAAGATATGGGGTGATAAAGACTGCTGAAATAACTGCAGTGTCTTTTGCCTTTCCTGTGGCATGCTCAGCATCTCCATGCTGTCACGAGACAGAATTTTTAAGAGTTTTGAGGTTTTATGATCTTAGATCCCCATCCAAACAAAGTCTGTTAGAGCATTCAATTTACTTAGGACACACTATATTAAAGGCTTTAAACAGTTTCCTAGTATTTCTTTCAAGCTCTAAGTCTGTAACTGAGAGAAGGATGTATTCATACATCCTGCATCACACCTTCCTTCCTATTCTGTGCTTCATTAGTAAAATCTTTCATTTGTAAAATGTCCTAGGAGATTCTTACCGTTGAGAATATCTGCAATCAGTCGTAACTTATTCAATTTGATCTTTTATAAGGAGGAGGCTTTAGGATTCCAGCTGATGTAGTAGAAAATTGCTAGATTCAACAGTGTAGTAATGTATTGGGGGGGAAAAAAGTTAATAAAACTATGTTAACAGTACTGGTATCTCACATATGTTTTTTCACGGGTTTCTATATTTTCCATGGCAACATGACAGAATCAAGGAACAATCACTGTAATTTAGTGTCAGAATGAATTTTTTTCTCTTAGACTTTTCATTTAACATCCTCATTCAGTTTAGAATAACGTGCTCATTCCTCGTGTCAGTAGGCCTGTGCTAGTACAAGTTTCATGTCCAGCAGGTAGTGAGGATGTGCAATTTCTGTATGATGGGTGTCACTCACTGGAGCGCATCTCACTATTGAATGGTACCAGCATTTAGAAAGGAGGCACAATGTGCATGGTTTTGCATTGACTTGGATAAAATTTAAAGAAGGGAGGACAAGAAGAGGTGGAAGAAATCTAGTTGATCATTCTGAGAGGAGATTATGACACAGTGGCTGCAGTATGGATTCCCTAGCCTGTGTGTTTATTGAAAATTCATTTGTTTTAGGCTTCTGTATTTGGAGTATGGCACAAATTCAAAGGTCAGTAGATCTGATTCTCTGTTGCCTGTCAGTTTGCTTAACGTTTGCCTCCTTTACAAAGGAAAGGAAAAACACATGTAAAATACTGTTTAGAATCTGTGCGTGGTTTTGATCTCACTCTAGTTTAGCAGTTATGTTTCTATACTGTCACTTTTCCCGAATTCCCCTTGTGTGACAGTAGTGGAACAATGTGACTCTCTTTTGTCCTTGCTCTACTTATATGGAGCTTATGTTCTCATTAAAGTGACCCAGAGCCTCTTCTCTGCCTATAACTGCAGGTCAAAACATCAATTTTGGCAATTCAGCTGCCCACTCTGCCATTTGGAAGGAGCAAGGTGGAGACAGCTGGCAGTTAGGGGAGCGCTAGGAAGCATATGGTAGCTCTGTGCACTGCTGTCCAAGAGCTTGTAGGACAGTCGTTTGCTTGCTTCGCTGATTTCTAAAGTGAACATTTTTTGTCTTTTCTCATAAGCCTCTGGGATAGACATCTCTTCACCAAGGGTGAATTTAAAAGAAAATCCGTACCTTGAAATTTTGGGGTCCTTACCATGAGAAAAAAAATCTACTTTGAAATTATTCTGTGCTCTTATAAAGTTATGGAGAAAATAGGATGTCTACAAAATGACTGGCCAGGAGCAGTTTTTCCAAGATTAAATGAGGCAATGAAATGTCATAAGGGGGTTGCTTAACTTCATAGAATTATGTAGTTGCAAGTTGTACTTGCAACGTTTTTTCAACATGGCAGCTGGTCGGAGGGTTAAGAAAATATGTGGCCTTGCAACTTTGGCTGAGAGCCTGCCTGATCTTGCGAGTTAAACACGGCCAAGCCCTGTTGTGTTGGATGGGAAATCGCCAAGGAAAATCCAGTGATTCAATAAGTGGCATTCTTCCTGCATGATTATAGCAACCCCAGTGCCAGCATGGTGCTCGGCGATAGTGCTGTTGGTGGCAGTGATGTTTCCATATGAGATCTAAATTTGTTCTAAAAAAGCAAGCGACAGTTTGCACGAATGTGCAGAGGCTTTCATAATCATCGTATTCCTATAACCCTGTTTTCTGTTGTGGGGTTTTCTTTTTTTTTAATTCTGCTCAGGGATATCACTGCAGTAATACTATTGTATTCCTCCAAGGAGGTGGTTGTATTTCTGTTTATATGCACAGCTCAAAAAACATCTTGGCAGCATTTTATGAAAAGCATAATCAGAAGTCTGCATCTTTATACAGACTGCTTGATCTTTTTAATACTCTTTATCAAAAGATAGTAACTTTGGAAGGTCTTCATTCAGTTCCATGATACAATTTCTCTCCTTTCTTTACCCCAGACATTCATTCCAGTTGTAGACTGCAACGCACTACTGTACATTTTTTCTTATGCAGCAATGTGGACCATGCTTTAAACCAGATGAATAAGCTAACAAGGACTGAAAAGTCCTCCAGAAGAAGATTTTCTTAATTTAAGACACTGTTCTTATCAAGCTTGGAGTAAAGCTGTACAATTAGCTTCATTAGTACAACTGGAGAAAGTAACTTCCAGTGAAGGCCTGGATGTGATAGACAAGGAGACAGGATCACCTAAAGTTGTTTCTGACACCATCTATACCCTTTAAATAAAAGCAATGCTTACGGTAAGCTTTGAAGTGTAACTACTGAACGTGATTTTCCATTATTTGTATGTCTGTTTCCACTATGTCACTGGGAGTTTGGAGTTTATAAAGAATGTACCAAGTGCTTTTGGATCCTTGGATTGTAACTGTCTCCTGTAGTAGTTCTCTGTAAAGCAAAAGTGTGTGCGTAAGTGAATGCTTTTGAAGAGGTCAAACTGCAGTCTTTGTTATTTTGCTTTACAGTTTCCATTTGAAGTAAGATTCCATGACACATATAAATGATTATACACAAGAGTCTATTCTAATAGCAGTAGGCTCATAAAAAATAACAAGACCAAATGATAACTGTCTCCTGACCCACACAACTATTTACAATAGAAGTACTTTAATAAAGGTAGCTACATCCTCTAGATCCCCAGACCTTTATTTGAACTCTGCTGCAGCATAACTGACAGACAGAATTAGAGTGTATATTAAGATCTAAAATTCAACTTTTTCACTAGGCAAAGCTTCATTCACATTACTCATAACATTAGAAAGAATCAGTGAAAATCATATTAAAATGATGCAATCCTGACATAGATTAACAGAGTATGTAATTATATTTAAATGTTGGAATTGGAACTTGCTGTTAAGTGCCTACTGTCACTTCGCAGTTCCCCTCAAGGCAAGTAAACCACTTCTTCCTTTGCTCTATAAATTTAGAGCTATGTTCTGCTCATAAAGTGAGCTAGTATTTCATCAAGAGCATTTTGTTTGTCTCAGATGCTGTGAAGACACAGGCCTGGTGAACACCGGAAGATAAACATCCATCCTGGAAAAATGATTCTTTAAAAATAAGTAAAAAGGCTGTTTTGCATCTAATGCTTATGGGGACAACCTGAGTCTCTATGTGTGATTAGTTTCTTAATCTGAAAGCTGTTTTGAGCTTGCTCTTCTGTATACGGTATTATTAGGAAGAAAGATTCTGCAGGTGAGGTCAGGACTTCAGTGAAACTAATCATACCCAGGTGTTCTTCTTCAAGGCTATGAATATGCCTAGCTGTTTCTGAGGGCCTCACCTCAGCGACAGAATGACTTTTGCTGGTGGTAGTGGGTGAGAAAGGAGAGCCTTGTGTGCCTTACTGGGCAGAAGTAGGAAGCGTTATTGGTCTTGCTTTTAAGGTAAGTTTTGATGGGATGTTTGAGAAAATACAGAAGTTTCTTGTAAGATTCTTAGGTAAGATCATCTCTCTAGCGGTTCTGTAGCTTTCCACAAACATGATATCACTGGCTATTAGTTATTGGCTAGTTACTTAATAAATGTCTTACCTGATATAGTCAGAATCATGAATATCAAAATGTAATATAGAATGAATTACAGAGTCATCGAGGTTGGAAAAGACCTCCAAGATATCCAGTCCAATTGTTCACCTATCACCAGTATTTCCCACTAATGAGAAATATGACTTTTTATTTGTCCTGTTGGGCTGTTTTATTGTGGGTTAGCATCTAATGTGCCTTGTAGCATTTAAAGAGCTGAGAACTGTATACAAGTATAAGGCTATGTGCTATTGGCTTTGGCAAATGCACAGAAGACTAAAATCTGGAACTCGGTGTTACTCTGTGCTCCCTAAAAGTCTGTCTACTAACCTGTTTTCATTTTCTGTCTTAAAATCCTGTGTTTTTCTTTGAGTAAACTAAAACCCAGTGAATCCAGATGCTATGGAGGGCCCTTGGATCCTTCACGAACCTTGGTCTTAAATAATGCTTTTGCACCATGGACAAGTAGTAGAACATGGTGACCTATGTGGCATTGGCTACTGGGTTTTTCCTTTTGCACATGTGAATCTAATCCAACAAAGGCAGGTGTCTTTAAACCAATAGAGCTACAAAAGCACTAACATCAGAACTGCAGCTATTCTTCAGGGTAGCTGATAGTAAAATGTGAATGTTGTTAATAGAATACTGTGCTCTCATCAGAAGTCTTTTATCCAAGTACATTTTCCCATAAATCTTCCTTTTATTTTTTCTGATGCTGTGTATATTGCCATTCTGTTAGTTCCGTGAGCTGTTGAAGGGTAAAAACAATGCAAATGAATGCTCTATTGAATGGAATCTGCAGTCACTACCAACAGAGGGTAGTTCATACTGCATATGATTGTCACCATTGTATGCTAATGACCTCATTAGAGAATACCAAATAATGCAATGCAAACAGCTAAACAGGGAAAATGTACAGCTTTTGAGTTTAAATCCTCTGCATTTTTTGTAATGCCTTTGTGCCAAGCCAAGAGTTGAATTTACAGGGAGTCCTAAGTGTCACCCTTCAGTCATCCTCTGTAATGCTTCCCTTTTACTTTGTTGAAGTCCAGCAGTGTTGTTAACTGATGGTTTTTTTCCAAGTGCTTTGGATCAGATGCTGCTTTCTCAGCCAATATGGCAAGATTATGTAGATTATCTAAGTTATTCAGAATTGTCTCAATAACAGAGACAGTGACTTGGATATTTCAAGCCCTTTCTGTCCCACTGCACTTGATAGTCTGCCTTGCTAATTAAATTCTTTTTCTTGGGATTCCTTATAGAATATATTGAGTGAAATTCTGGCCCCACTGAAGTTAGTGGCAAAACTCCCATTGTTTTCAATGGTCTGAGACTACGCTCATAAAATCAAAAAGATTCAGGTCAACAACCTACAGAATACCGATAGAGTCATTTTCAATGTACTGTTATGACTGAGACTTATTTTTTGGAGGTGAGAAGTATAATCCCAATAGTAGGTGACAGTACATCTCTCCAAGGAATGAGGGGAAGTGCTGGTGAGACTTAGAGGTTGTGACAGGCCTGCTGTCCTAATTAATAACTTGTCAGTCTTGCAATGGATTTAGGCTATTTCACCAGTACAGGACTCCAAACCTGGGGATACACAAAGGCAGTGCTAATTGAAGATATACATTAGCTTAAAATATCACAGAGTTGGGCAGGATTGAAGCATCTAGCATAAACTTCTGATATTGGCTGTTACTTCATTAACTTCAGTGATGTTTGCTAAGAATACATCCTGTAGCACAAAGTCATGAACTCATAATGGTTTGAGTCGGAAAGAACCCTGAAGACGATTAACTTCCAACCCTCTGCTGTGAACAAGAATGCCTCCCACTAGACCAGGTTGCTCAAACCCAATCCACAGGGGGATGGACTGTCAAGTGGTACCTATCTTAGTTGCACCACATCTGTCATCTGGGTGGTAGCTAGAGTTCTCTGGGGGAGCTACACATACTACATCATTCTAGCAGCCAGCCAGAAGGGGGGGATGACAGCTAGGTTGTTAAGAGCCAAATGGCTCCCTTAACTCCACTAACCACATCTAGCAGGAATAGATAGCAACTGATGTGGATAGAAGTCTAGCTGTGGTTGTTTTTTTTCCTGGCTTTTCCTAAGTAGTAGTAAAGTGCAAATAAAAAGTGATGATACTTAAAAGCTTGGGGTGGTCACAAGGAAATTAGTTTTGGGAGAAACAGAAGTCCTGCCTGCCCCCAAGAGAAGCTAAGGAAGGTGACCAGATGGAAGAATTTGCAGAATAGTTTGTGGTATATGTTGCACAAGTAGTGCGGTGTTTATTTTTCTTGTGGATTACTATTGGGTCTGATGCCTACGATATTGTTGTCTAGTCCTGTGAAAATAAATTTCTATTTCTACCTGGGATGCATGATATTTCAGTATTCAGCACAGTGTAAGGGAAGTAAAATGTCAAGTCATTTAATCCATAAAAGCTAGGCGTGGAAAACCTATGCAGTTCAGTAAAAATATTGTATATACATGAAGCTTCTTGTGCATGGTGAATGTTGTTTCCTCTTCCTGCTGACATTTTGGATTATTTGTTGGCTACTTTAGAACTAATTGTTTTTCAGCTGAGGCTTTCTGTGTTAGTCTCATACTCTGATAAAATCATACTCTTTGATAATGAAGTTGGAAAGGGGAACTAGCCTAACATGAGACTTATCTAATGCTGAAAGTGTTTGTTTATAAACAGATGCCACTACCAAGTGCTTAAATTAGATAATAAATGGTACCTATCTCATGAATGCCTTTCATTCCATTTAGTGTGGTGTGCAGTCTGGGATTTTTTCTGCTTTTAGGATGTTTCAGGGATGCAATTTGCTTGTGGATCTTGCACAATTGTCACTGCTTCAGTACAGGCTTAGAGGGATTAGTTATTTTGTAGAGGGTCCCAGGTGGATTTTTTTATTAAACTTTTGGGTAATAAACATTTATCTCATTTTCACAGCAACTATCTATTTATTGCCAAATATCTGTGTATCCATTACATAAGCTGAAAATACACCTGCTTTGGAATAAAAGCTCTCTAGAGAACCCACAGCAGGCACAGATAATTGTAAACAAAACAAGATCCCATAAAGTAAGAATACTACCTTGAGTATCGTGTCTTACAGACTGGCTGCTTCAGACAAAAATACGTTTGCTATAATAGCATGTCTATTAAAAAAAAAAAAAAGAAAGAAAGAAAAGAGGAGTGGGGAAGGGAGAGAGTAACTAAGTATGAAACTGTGGTGGATGTTTGTGTGCCCAAGCCACAATTACAGTAGAGTGACACTGTGTGTACATCAATTGTAAGCATGACATTGTGCTATTAATGTATCACACTGTGATCATCAGACCATCATCTGTCTCGTTGCTTATGAATTTACAGCCCCGCAACTACACTGAATGCACTATGTAAACAAATAATACAGGCCAGTGGTAGAAGCGATTGTGGTTAATTCCATGCCTGCTGTAATCTTAACTCCTAAAGACCCTACAGAATCAGTGTGAGTCTGAAGAATAAGGATGACAAATGAATAGCGTAAAAAGGGTCAAATTTCTATTTATCAACAAAAAAATCTCATTCTGCTATGTGTTTGTTAACCCAGAAGAGAGTACTTGTGACTGAAATCATTAGTCATATGCTTAAAATGTGTTCTTCTGAAAATATGTTGGTATCTTAAAGGTAAGCATATGCTTAAGAGAATTAATGAATTCACAGTTGTAGTAGTAGAAATAGTTATCACTATTAAAAATGAAATTAAAAAGGAGGAAAGAGATTAGATCTCATGGTATAATAGCAGTTCCCTTGTAGTTCTGTTGAAACTCTCATGTTCTACAAAACTAGCTTCATTTCAGAAGCTTGGGTTTAGTCAGCGCTTGGTTTCTCCCTAGTAGTTAACTGCTGAAATAATACATGTACGTTAGGGAGCTATCCAGCTTGTCTATCCAGTTTGTATTTCTCATGTTTCCCAGAAATTATGTGAATTTGGTTATCAGAAGAAATTCCACTGGAGCAGTGTAACAAGGCATATAATGAACATGGCATTATGAGGCAAGATAAAATGTTACCATTTTAGGTGAAATGCTATATGGATTTATTGAAACTATTATTTTGGCAATGTAGTTGCAAATAATGCAAGTCACTATTTCTGTGTGAACCTCATATCTAAAAAAAAAAAAAAAAAAAAAAAAA
>PPHD01004382.1:1527-28694 GCA_002909625.1 Bambusicola thoracicus | reverse complement strand
GGAGTCACCAAACATGGGGGTGTTCAAGAAACGTTTGGATATTGTGCTGAGTGATATGATTTAGCTGGGGAGTATTGGTGATGGTTGGACTGGATGATCTTTTAGGTCTTTTCCAACCTTGATAATTCTGTGATTCTGTGATTCTGTAATTCTAGCATGTAAGCCTACTAATTACAAATTAATATTTTAAGGAGAACTTTCCCAAAGGATTTCTGATCAATTGCTCTGGAGATCTGTGAGCAACAGAGTTGGTACTTTGTCAGCTTAATTATTACTGTGATGACAAGGTCACTGTCTCTTGGGATCCAGACACAGAATCTTCATTTAACACTGCTCAAGATGTTTATTAATGCCATGCTTCAAGAACACGATTGAAAAACATAATAAATCAAGAAAAAAATGTCAGGCTGATGCTTGGAAAAGCATTTACTAATGTCATCTATTGAATTATTGTCCAAACTAACTAAAAACACTTGCATTTTAAAGTGTCAGCAAACAGGTGCCGCGACACATTAAGAATAATTCTGGTATTCTTGCAAAATAAAATCAAAACCTAAAATCCCGAGTCATAAAAACTTACTAACATGCTTAAAATGGGTCATTTATGTAACGTGGTCATATTAGCAAAAGAGTTTTCATGCTCTAGTTCAATAAATGGGCAATAAATACACAGTACATTGAGCTGAGATTCAAAAATGTCCTGATGGTTGAGTTACTGTCTCAGGAACATGGAGCACATTCCTCTTAAAATTAGTAAAGCACTGAGCTAATTAGTCTTGATGGACAACATACTTCAGTTAAGGAAGGATAGATCACACTAAGATTGTTTCTGGCAGTTCTTATCTAAAGGCACTTCTCACAGGAGTCTGGCTTTGCCCCACATGAGGACAGTGAATGGCAGTTTGTCAGATAGAAGATAGAGGGAGATGGAACAGACGTTCAAATTCTGCCATGGCACATTGTAACAGTCAAGGGTAGCTCAAAATGAAAAGTGAGGAAATAGAGGCCTGAATGGAGGAGTGCACACATAGCCTTCTCACTGCTGTAAGCTCTTTACCAACCCAAATCAAAACTCTTCTCTCCAGCAGAGACATATGTGCTGCTCCTGGGCTTCCTTCAGGTTGTTGTAGGAGACTGATGAATACAGCATTTCAAGGGAGAGTCCTTGTGTCTGTGTGTTTTTTCTTATTGCCTAAATTCAACTTGAAATGAGAACATGGAATCTCTGTGAAATTACTTCTAAGTTATGGGTAATCAAGATCTTTCCAAAATCCTGTAAACAAGTGCATTTTTGTGAGATCTGACAGCAGATATATGGAGCTCATTTCAAAGCAGATTTCTAGGGCATTTCTGAACTGCTGCAGAATAAAGGTGGATGTCTAACAATTTTTACAGCTTTTTATTGTTTCTGTAGCAAGTTTGACATACATAATTAGGAAAGGTAATTGAACTCATCTCACTTCCAGAAAACTAGTATTGCAACAGTGTTAATAATGACCCATTTTATCATGTAGATTTTTTAAACTAAATTCATGTTTTATTGAGTATGGATTTTTCTAAATTGTTCTGTATCTTTACAGACATGCAGAGGAACATCATATACCATTATCAGTATTCCACCTCTTGCTCTCTAAATAATAAAATGTCAGTGAAACCCCTCCACTGGTTGTAATACTGTGCTCATTTGTGCGAAGTGTTAATTGGACTATATGGCTAAAGTGAGATCAATAAGGAAAAGGAAAAAAAAAAAAAGCATATGCAATAGCTTATTTTTTTAAATGAAAAAGTCTGTAAGATCAACTACTCAAACTCCAGTTTGTAACTTCTCAAGTCATGGCAGACATTAAGCTTTTGTCATAAATACATTCTGTGTCAAGGCTTTTATGGAGATGAGAGATCTCCCGGGGAAGTAGCAGAGTTTTTGAATTGAATTGAATTTATAAATTAACATTAATTTAAACATTACCAACTGGCTTTTAAAACTATTGTGTGCATTCTCATCACTCTTACACTCTTACTTTCACCATATTTCAGATAATATCAGAACATTAAATACATGAAACCTGTAATATACTGTATACTGATTTTCATGTGCTCTTCTACAAATGTATTTTAGATCAAATTTAAGTGTCTGCACAATTCCTACTTCTAGGTCCTCTTAGCCTCACTAATTAAAGAAAAAATAATGTAAGTATTTTTAACCATAGCACCATAATTAAAAAAAAAAAAAAAAATCGGAGAAAAGAGTTTGAATATAATCACTTTTACAAGTGTTCAAGTTGCAAGTACATAGAGATGGGTATGTCTGAGCACACTCACCCAACAGCATGTGCATGACAAGAAACAATGCAAAGATTTGCCCTCCATCCCCAGCTGGAATCTGGGAGATGTCAGGTCAGCCCGAAGGCATTCACAAAGCCATCCCTGTATCCTGAACAGCTATCTATTTCGCGACATCCACAAAGACACAAAAGAAAGCAACTCGGCTCTGTCAGTGCTGGAAGCTCCACTTTGGTGCTTCAGTCTTCAGTCTCCAGACCATGAGCCAAAGCATAGTACTGCAGAAGTGTCTTAGGGCAGATGGTCTCTCCAGCAGAACTGATCTATCCCACTGCTGTCATAAGGCCTCAGAGTGTGGTCCTATTGCCAAGGAGGCTCATACAGGAATCAGTCTTGAGCTGGTACAGATGGAAGGCAAACAGTCCAGGATGGCTGAACAGTGAGGGGTTGCTCCCTGTAATACGCTCCTCAGCACAGCCCGGTTTTCTGTATTTCTATATTTGAGGAGCCCCAGCTTTCATATGCAGTGCTCCCTGCAAGAAAAATTTGGACATTTTCACACTGAGCTAAACAGAGGATGAAGTTCAAAACACCAGATGCCACCGGATGAACCTATTTTGCAAAGCACCAATAAACACTCTTTGTATGCGCATATCAGATCTGGAGACTAGATTTACAAAAAATAGGACCAACTCAGCAAAAATTTCAAAATTATCAAAAATCAATCACTTCAACTCTTTTTCTGCTTTTTTTTTTTTTTTTTTTTTTTTTTTTTTTTGTTGTTGTTGTTGTTGAATAGCATTAACTTTTGATTCAGGAATTATTACTGTAACTATACAGGAAAGTATAAAATCAATAACATAGGATGAGCTATGGAGCTTTAAACAGTTTCTTCAGCAATTCTGAAGGTTTCAAACATTCAGCTTGTGCCTACAATTCATCAGAGAAATTCTCTAAACTCATGTAAGGGCTTTTGTCACAGTATTTACAAATTCACGTCATACTGCAGCACCAGACCCTGCTTCTTCGTTGGGTGGATGGGACATTTGTCTGTGCCTCGGACAGTCCCAGGAGCACTGTAACACAGGGGCAAACTGCTGCAGGACAGATGGCTGAGGATCAAAGCAGGTAGAATTAGCATTCATGTTGTTTGTTCTTCCTTTTTGATTAATGAACAGCCACCAATGGCAGAGGAATTCTAAGTCACCAGAGACACTGGGGTGGGATATCATATAGTAAAAGTTGGGATAGTTAGGCTAATTTCAAAATCTTGACCTTACAAAAAGTGCTGCAGTGACTGAAACCAGCAGCCACTTCTCAGGGGTGGAAGCCTGCAGTAATTTGAGCAACCCAGATCCCATGGGCACTCTGCACAGCACTCACTCATACCGACATCTGATGCTGTCTTATGCATGTTTTTCCAATCTCCATATCCTCCCTTTCTTTTTCAAGAGCAGCGGCAAACAGTGCTGTTGGGATACATAGATAACATTATAAAGGTTATAAATTACTTTTTTACCAGCATTCTAGTAGAGAGGTTTAAGTACCAGAAGTCTTCAACATAGATGGATAAAGGGATACAAAAGAAGGATGGAGGATGTGAGAAAGAAGAATGTTTGTTCACTGGAATTAGCCTCCAGAGTAGGCTTTCCAAACTTCTTGAAACCTTTTCTCTCTCATTTTAAATTTATTATTCTTTTTCTTATTTTCTTTACAAGTGTTTTATAATGAAATAGTTGGTTGATTTCCAGGTTGGAAAACAGTCAGTGCTTACTCCTTTTTGCCTCAGATTAAAAGTTCTGGGGAGATCTAGCCAGTGCCAATTACAGTATGTCTTTTCCTGAAACAAATGCCATAATGTACTTGACTTTGACAAGAATTATCTAAATACACAGACATGGTTGATACGCTCAGTGCTCCATATATTCAGTAGTTATTGCCTGAGTGTAGTGATCAGATGAAAAGCTGTCTACACTGATTAATCTGACTAAAATCTTCTGCATAAATCATTAATCTAATCCTGGTGGCAGATTTCTATTAATTATCTAATATCTCAGACTAACGAAAAAGACCTAATGACTTCACATGGTTGTCTTTCTGTAAATTGAATCCTTTACAAATTAAATAAATAAATAAATGCTGTTAAAGTTGATAAAATTGATAGAGAATATGGTTTATGAATCATTAATAAAATAAAATATGTCATTCCTTCTTAATCTGGCTACAAAAGATTTATAATTTTACTGACAAATTGCATATTCACTTAGTAGTTTATCTGATGATGCAGACACATATTTTCAAGATTAGGTTCATATTTTAACTCTGATACAAAATATCTCCTTAATATCAGTCTACAGGATGAACTGTCTAGAAATGAGTCCAGTACGCCATAACCCTTATTTAAGAGCATTCTAAAATTTATCCTAATTTAAGTCTGTGTATAAACTGAAAGAATGCAATTTGAGAAACATCAATTTATAGCACAGACAAAAAACAGAAAGAGAAAAAACAGTGAAAAAAAGAGAAAAGGTGAGAAAGGATAAAAGGAGAAACACACAAAATAAAGGGGAAAAGAGAAAAAAGAATTATGACAAAAAGTGAAGGAAAAAATTAGAAAAAGAAAAGAAGGAAAGGAGGGAAAGGGAAAAAGAAAGGTGAGAGGGAAAAGGAAAAGGGAAAGGAAAAGGGAGAGGGAGAGAGAAAGGGAAAGGGAAAGGAAAAGGAAGAAAGAAAAAAAGAGGAAAAAAAAGAGAAGAGAATAAGAACGGGAAAGAGAAAAGCTGGTTTCATCCCAGCTGGTGTGATTCCCAGCTGGAATCACAAATGAAACGGCTTTTCTTTAAAGTAAACTTTCCAAACATCTAGAAACTTTTTCACTACAATTTTCCCTCTATTCTTCTGCATTCTGTTGGTTACCACCTAGCACAATCCAGGAGACCCGTGAGAGAAAATTAGCAGAGACTCACTGGTTTATATAATCTTTTAATAAAATCCCTGGAAACTGAGGTCAGACTCACTTGTAAGAATCTTTCAGCATACTTCTAGTTTATTTCTTAAGGGCTACGTTTCGTTTAAGTTTTCTCTATCGTCCCTGAAAATTCCCTACAAAGATTACTGAAAACAAGAACATCTTCAGTCACTTTTTTGCACCACAGAGCCTTACATTCTCTTCCTAAATGATTTTAACTTACAAATGACTTTTTTTCTGAAGGATTTGCTTATGCCTTTCATTTCACATGTTTATTTTCTGTAACACTGGACTAGATTCTCAGGTGGTGTCATGATATTATCCTCTCCAAGTATCAGCACCAATTTATATTAGTTGAGGACCTGGACCTTTCTATTTTTCATTTTTTATTTTTATTCAATCCTCATAACCCACAGGGATAACTCTTTCATTTTAAATACTATCCTGTTCTTACTGCCTATTTCTTTTTTCAGCCTCAGTGGCTTCATTAAGTACAAACTGCATTCATATTTTTAACGTGGAAATACAGGCAACATTTAATTTAAAGTTTCAAACATAATAAAATGAATATATATGCAGGACATGTAGCTACTGGATGCTACAGCAGTACAGATTTTTTAAAATGGAATCGGAAAAATGAGCCCACATGGGTGTCACTTTCTTTATTTCAGCTGCAGCCTTAAGTTTTGCTTTTCTCCTATCAGTAACAACCTTGACTTGGTATCTTTTTGCCACTGCATGAGTTATTCTGGAAATCAAAAGGTTCCTATTCAATACAGAGAGTCGAGCATTTGATTGGACAACTACAGTTGTTGAAAGTCACACTGTGCTGCATCTTTGCAAGACTCATTAACTTCCTCCTCTGGAATACACACAGCTCTGACGCTGTGCATAGTTGTGAGGGTTTCACACTGGTAGGTAGCTTGGTCCCCTTCTTCAAAAGGATAGGGGGAGAAAACATAAATCTTGAGGGTTGAGTCAGGGACAAGGAGATCACTCACCAATTACCTTCATGGGAAGAACAGACATAAGGGAGGATAATGTAATTTGTTGCCAGTAACAGACTACAGCAGGGAAGACCAACAGCAAATGAAAATCTGGTGTCGTCCCAGCTGCTACTGGTCACTGTTTTTCCCTTTCTTAACCATGCTCTCCCAGAACACACCCAGCATTGCTCATGGCTCAGCTTTCACCAGTGATGGGCTCCTTTTCTAGCCAACTCTGATTTGACATGGAGCAACTGCTGGGCTGTGATTGCAGAGGCCAACTCTGCAGCCCCACTGCTGCCAAAATCTTGCCACGTAATACCAGTACAGGAGTTGAAGTCTTTTGAGGGACAGACTGTTTAACAACAAAGGGAAAAGGTACGATATGAAAATTAAACTACTTTTAAATAAGACAAAACCTTCTGAACTTTCTAGAATCATAGAATTACAGAATTGCTTGTGTAGGAAGGGATGTTAAAGACCCCACAGTTCCATGCCCCTGCCATGGGCAAGGTTGCCACCCACCAGCTCAGTCTTCCCACAGCCCCAGGCAGCCTGGTCTTCAATGCCTCCAGGAGTGGAGCACCATAGCTTCTCTGGGCAGTCTGTTCCAGTGCCTCACTGCCCTCTGAATAAAAATGTCCTCTAACATCTAACCTAAATCTCTATTTTTTTTTATATAAAACTGTTCCTTCCTATCTTATCACTATCAGATTGTATGACAAAATCCCTCTGTCTTTTTTTCTAAGCTCCCTTTAAGTACCAGAAGCTATACTGTGATTCATCTGGAGTTTTCTGTTCTCCAAGCTTAAGTCAAACTACCTCAGCCTTTCTTCACAGCAGTGGTGCTGATCATCTTCATGGCCTCCTCTGGACCCACTCCAACAGCTCCACATTTTTCTTGTGCTAGGGGCCTCAGATCTGAATGCAGTACTGCAGGTGGGGCCTCATAAGGGCAGAGCAAAAGGGGACAATCCCCTCCCTCTCCTGACTGGCCACCTTTCTGTTGATGCAGCCCTGGATACTTTTGGCCTTCTAAGCTGCAAGTGCATGCTTCTGGCTTATGTCATGTTTTCATCCACCAGAACTCCAAGTCCTCTGCAGGACTGCTCTCAAGGGCATGTCACCAGTCTATACCACATGCCTGTTATTGCCCTGGCTCAAGTACAACACCTCACACTTTGCTTTGCTGAACCTTGTTAGGTTCTCGTGAGCATTTTTCTCAAGGTTGTCCAAGTCCCTCTGAATGGCATCCCTTCCCTCTATTATATCAACTGCACCACTCAACTTGGTGTCATCAGCAAACTGTCTGAGGCTGCACTCAAACAGACTATCCAGGTCACTGACAGAGATACTAAAGAACACTGGTCCCAAGACAGACCCCACTTGTCACTGGCCTCCATTTAGACATACAGCAGTTGGCAACATCCCTCTGACTGCAACCACCCAATCAACTCCTCATCAGCTGAACAGTCCACCCTTTAAATCCGTATCTCCCCTATTTAGAGATACGAATGTGATGTGCGATCATGTCAAAGGCCTTACAGATGTTCAGGTAGTTGATATGAACCCATTTTCCCTTGCCAACTGGTGCAGTCACTCCATCGTGGAAGGCTGCAGGATAGGACAGGCATGATCTGCCCATGGTGAAGTCATACTAGTTGTAATGCATCACCACCTCATCTCACATGTGGTTTAACACTGCTTCCAGGAGGGTCTCCTTCATGGTCTTCCCAGGCACAGACGTAAGGCTCATCAGTATGTATTACCTTAGATCTTTACTTCTACCATTCTTTGCTTCTTAAGGAGTAATGTTTCCCTTTTTCCAGTCATGATGCATGCAACATGCATGGTACTGTGCAAGTAAATACATAAAAATTCTCAAGAGAAATGTGGATTACACAACTTCAAGGAAACTGCCTCTATGCTAGGTACAGATGAAGATACAGGGTTTACACATTTAAAGACTTAGACTTTCAATTCAGAAAAATAATACATACATTTGTCCTCCTTTAGTTCATTAATGATTAAACTATCCATACTAAAAATAATTTTAGATAATGAAGGTTCGTGCACTGAGCTTCACTACACTAAATACACTTCTTATGGTTTCCAAGTGATGCATCAACACCTTTCAAAACGCGCTCCTTTCTCCTCTGTGGAGGAACAAATTGCTTCAGACCAGGGGATACTGAGTGTCCTTTTTTACCCTTTGCAGATCAGTGATGATGCATATTTTCCTGTGATGATAATGATGGCTTGACTGAATAGTCCATGAGATGTGCCTCATCTTATGACAGAAACATATACATCTCAGAAACAATAGGCTGAGACTGCAGAACAAGATATTTGAAAATAGCTGTTTTGATGTCTGGATTTCATATACCTGGCAACCCAGGAGAGAACAGTAAAGCTTAATTTACTTGAAAGCACAGATTATGCTTAGGAGAGGGGGTAATGAGGCAGTGGAACAGACTGCTCAGTGAAGCTGTGGGTACCCCATCCATGGAGGCACTAAAGACCGGGTTGAATGTGGCTCTGGGCAGCCTCATCTGGTGGGTGGCAACTTGCCTATGGCAGTGGGATTAGAACTGGATGGACTTGAAAATTGGATGGCAATGCAATGTGGCACAGTCTTGTAATGAAATGCACAGAAAGGAGAATACAAACATTTCAGTAAGGAGTATTTGCTTTAGTTTTCATCCTAAAAAATCTAGATCTCCCATGAATTTCATTTTATTTACTGTAAATTCATACTGACTCCCTAGTCTCTCAAAGTGAAAAATAACTATGGCTACTGCATGGATGAGAAATAGAGCTTTCTGTGAAAAGAGACAGTTGAAAGAATACTAAAAAAATCAAAACTGTAAGATGAAAACACAGTTTATCATCTGCAGTATCCACTTTCCAATAGCACTGCACAATTTTAATGTAGACCATTATAAGAAAGGAAGAGGGGGAGGTATGAAATCCTGACTGCATTTTGTACTGAAGTCACCAACTTTTTTAACCAGATTTACTTTGGCTTTATGCAATCTCTTTTTTGTCTTATCATGGCACTGGAATATGGCTACCATGCAGCTTGGAATCCCCACTGTAATCACTGCTTTTACCACTTATTCAGGGGGTCCACAATGCTGCAGAGAGATTATTTTGTTCTTCCAGGCAGCAGGATGGTGTCACCATTATTTTCACATATCCTCACAGCAGTTTCCATCTGGTTTCACATTATAATGCAATACTGGCCCCCTACTTTTCAGACCTGTAGGGCTCTGCTCCATCTCAATGTCAGTCTCAAAGATAATTAGTCCCATTCCTGTTCATTTTATCTCTTTTGATCTGCTCCTTTGATTTTTGCATCACAATTGTACATATTTGGACATCTGTATAATAGGGATATTTCATGTTCTTCAGTGCTGCCTGGACAGAGCCTCCTCCCCACTTGTTTTGTGTCTGAACCAGCAGGAGACAGAGGAAAGCAGAACAAAGTCACTTCTCAGTTCCTGGGTAAGCTGGTAGATGAAGTAGCCGCAGGAATAGTTTGGAAGAGATTGAAATCAGAACAAGCTAAAGAGAGAAGAATGCGGGCATGTAAATCAATACTCCAATGGGTCAGTGAAGTCACAGCTTGATCACTGGCAGGCAGCCTATGAGTGCAAAATGAAATGGCAGTTGCAGGGAGTGAGATCTTCCAAGTTAGCAGCACTAATGAAGTGCAAATCTTGCTAATCTTACAGCATCAATGCTGAGACATGCAGAAAAGATAATTATATTCAACTAGCTCTCCAGAACACAGTGTGTTTTGGTCTGTCTGTTTACCAGTAGAAATTTGGGTTCTAGCCAACCATGACTGGGCAATCACCTTTCTTATTTGAAAAAGAAGATGAGCACATGCTTCTGACCTAACAAAGTGAACAAGTATGAGATGTGCCTACGTGCTAAAAGCTTAATCCTTTGAATTTACAAGTTCAGGTATAACAGGTCCGAATATAGTAGGGAATATGGGTGTTTTCTTGAATTAGGATTTGAAATCTTACAAAAGAACAAATCTGTTCACTTTGTGTCTTCAGATATCATTGAGGACAAGGAATACTGTGATTAAAAAAGAATTAAGTTCCAGTATGGACAGCAATATATACAATGATATCGGATAGAATAAGAAAATATGTACTTCAGGTAACTGCCTCATGTTGAAAACCAGCTTTCCTGAAAAAAAAAACAAAAAACAAAAAAAAACAGGATGTTACAGAACTATTTAATGTTTTACAGCTAATTCTAATGCATCTGGTACTGTGTACAGTCAGAAATATCTACTGGAAAACTCCTTTTTGTACTTGAAAATAGTTGCTTTTTATTTTAATCAGTGTTGTGATATATGCCAAATTACATATCTGTGGCTTGAATTTTAAAGACACTCAGAAGACTGGTAATGCCATCATAAATCGGGACAAAGAGAAGATGATTAAGCCTGAAATATTTTCAAATGCAATGCGTATTACTTAGAAATTGTCTCTAAACAGTTATGTCTAAAGAGTTTGCAAGCCAAGCAACAGTCAACAAAGCAAATTTTTTAGAGACCCAGCTGAGAAATTATATTTCATGACTTTAATTTCACAAGAAATTAACCTTAGTGTTAACCAGTGTACCACTGTGATTGCAGGTCTAATTTGGATGCAATTACATCTACATTTTTGCGTTAGCATCAAGTCAGCTATCAGCGTGACATCTGAAAATCTGTGTGAAATGGGAGAAAAAAGGTGTAAGGAATACATATTGAGAGACAGATACAAGTTTATGTGTATATAAACACACATACACATACTTTCAAACCCTCTCTGTATATATATATATATACATACGTACACTCAGATACACCATAAATATATACACTATAAACACGTATACTATATACGCGTGCAGTGCCTAGGGGTCTTCAGGCAAGCCAACAAGCCACTAGCACAGGCCAAGCATGGTAAGGCTGAGTAGGTGGGGTGCACAGAAAGGTGCTCTCAGAGAGAAAAAGTCCACCATATGGAAAAGTACTGAATGGCTGCCAAGAAGCTGCCCACCTGAAAGGATGTGCCGTGAATGATTTGACGTCACTGCTTCAGCTGTGGGATTTCTCTCTTAAAAGCAGCTGCTTCTTTTAGGCAAAATCCCTATCCATAAGCTCTCAGATTTCATTTCAATTCATTTCAACACCTGTTCCAATTTACAGTTGTGTGATATAGAAATCCACTTTTCAACTTCTGTCAAGCAGAAAAAGTGCAGATGTGAGAAGAAAATGCAGATTCCAAAGAGTGTGCAAATGTACATCTTTATAGCCAACCACACTGAGTGGTCTTAAAGTCCTGCCAGTTTATTGGATTATTCCTACTTCTCTGTGTCTCTTTGGCTAGCTGTGAAATACTGCAGTACTTTAGCATCTTAGAGTCTTAGCAGAGTTAGTTGTCTTACAATCATAAAATCATAGAATCACCAACACTGGAAAAGACCTCCAACACCATTCAGTTAAACTGTCCACCTACCACCAATATTTCCCCATTAACCATGTCTCTTAGTACAACATTTAAATTTTTCTTGAACACCCCCACGGATGGTGACTCAACCACCTCCCTGAGCAACGCATTCAAGTGCCTGACAACTCTTTCAGTGAATGATTTTTTCATAATATCCAACCTGAACCCCCCCTGGTGCAACTTGAAGCCATCTGTGTGCAGCCCTTTCACTAGTTACACTGGAGATGAGGCTGACCTCACCTCACCACCACCTTCTTTCAGGTGGTTGTAGAGAGTGATAAGGTATTCCCTGAGCGTCCTCTTCTCCAGTCTAAATAATTCCAGTTTCTTCAGCTCATAAGACTTCCTCATAAGACTTGTGCTCCAGACCCCTCAACAGATTTGCTGCCCTTCTCTGGACACATTCCAGGGCCTCAGTGTATTCCTTGCAGTTAGGAGTCCAGAACTGAATACAGTACTCGAAGTGGTGAGTATGGAGGATTGATCACTTCTCTACTCTTGCTGGCAACACTATGTCTGATACCAGCCAGGATGCCACTGGCCTCCTTGTTACTTGAGCACACTGCTGGCTCATGTTCAGCCAAGCATCAGCCAAGACACCCGCGTTCATTTCTTCCACATAGTCTTCCACCCATTCTACCCCAAGCCTGTAGCACTGCCTGGGGTTGTTGTGGCCAAAGTCTAGGACCTGGCAATTTGTCTTGTTAAAGTTCATCCTATTGGCCTCAGCCCAGCTATCCAGCCTGTCCAGATGCCACTGTAGGACCTTCCTAATCCCAGCCAGATTGACACTTCCTCCCAGCTTGGCATCATCTGCAAATTTACAAAGGGTGCATTCAGTCCCCTTGTCCGGATCATCAGTAAAGATACTGAACAGGACAGGCCCTAACACCAACCCCTGGGGAACACCACATGCACATTCAACAGCTGAATTTAACTCCATTCCACTCTCTGGGCCTGGCCCTCCAGACAGTTCTTTACTCAGTAAAGAGCGTACCTGTCCTAGCCACGGGCTGTCAGTTTATTCTGGAGAACACTGTGGGAGACAGTGTCAAAGGCTTTGCTGAAGTAGACTAAATCAACAGCCTTTCCCTCATCCACTAGGCAGATCAGTTGATAACTGTAGGAGATGAGGCTGGTCAAACAGGACCTGCCTTTCATGAACCCGTGCTGACTTGGCCTGATCCTTGGTTGTTCCTTATGTGCCTTGTGATCTCACTCAAGATAATCTACTCCATAACCTTTCCTGGCACCAAGGTCAGACAGACAGGCCTGTAGTCCTCCAGACCCTCATTATGAACCTTCTTTTAGATAGGAATCACACCGGCAAGCCTCCAATCGTCTGGGACCTCTCCAGCTGACCAGGAACCTCATATGCAGCAGTGATTGACCAAGGTGTTTCTGTAAGAAAACAACAACAAGAAAACATTATTAATGCCTCCTTTAAAAGATGGAACTGTTTCTTTCTGCAGGGCTTCAGCTCACATTTCAATTAAGCTGAAATAATGCTACCATAATACACCTTCATTTCAGAGCTTATATTTTTGGTTTACTCCTCAGAACTGAAGTTTGAAGGGAAAGGTTTTTCACAAAGACTTAAAAATTTGCAGATGTGATAGAAGAGACCTCAGGGGCATGGAAACAGAGTTAGGGATGTGTAGAGGGTACCATGAACGAAGCCTGTAGTCTTTGCAGCTCACATTCACATTTGAAGTCAAATGAAAACTCAGTAACTGTGCAAGCTTTACGTTAATCCTAAACTAATTTACTCGTCTTCTCCCCGTGGTTATTAGCTTATATGCTATGGAAGCTCACAATTTTGCATGACCAGAGTCTTTATGAGCCAGCCATGTATGTGTTGCATATTGCATAATATGTATTTTACAGACATGCAGATACAGCTTAAATAAGACTAGCTCTGTGGTATTAAGCAGTCCCTCATGGTGTGCCCCTCCTCAGAGAAACAGCCAGTTAAATGTGCATAAATATGTATGTGCTGGTCTCTTTCTCTTGACTAATGAGCATTTTGAATCAATGAGTCAATCAGGAGCAGCATCATTCTTTTCTTGTTTTAAAAATTTAATGAAACCAAAATACTTGAAACAAAATTCTGATGCAGACTTTTATTTCCATTACAAGCTCAGATCAAGCTGAGCTAAAACACATCTAAAACCCCCAGCTCTTCCATCTGAATGTGTTTTCAGCTTTCGGATGATACAAGGTTTCACACGAGAGCAGCAGGAAAGCTGCAGCTGATTGTTTCGCCACAGCCTCTGGCACTCCACAGATCCAGAATCCCTTTTATTCTGACCTGGTGACTTTGGGGAAACGTGGCTTCCTTTAGACCCAGGAAAACAGGTTTCCTCCCCCTAAGAACCCAGGTTGAGAGGAAGAGCAGGTGTGCATATGTCAGTCTGGCTTGAAAGTGGGATGCAGTCCAAACAAGAAGGAATCTAGCAAAGTGCTTATAGTCCACCCTGCAAATACCATCTCTTTCCATTAGTCTTCCAACGGATCTCTGAGCTCAGACAGTTCAGTGGGTCAGTATTACTGCACAAGGAACCTCAGGGCTGTTCCTGCTATTTGTGTCCCTAAAGCTAAGCTGTCCTCCAAAACCCAACCTGCTTGCATTTTGCTGGCAGCACTCCCTGGAAACTCCTGAGGTCTTATTCTGACTTCTGCCAGCAATCTTAAAGGCTGTGATTCTCTTTGATCGCTCGGTTATCTCCCTACAGATTTGGAAATCTTTGTGTCCTCCATCACTATAGTAACTGGAGGACCTGGAGCACCTGATTAGGTAGGGAAACAACCTTATTACCATTTCATGGAGATGTAGATGGAGGAACGTTGTTCTGTTTGCATGAAGATATCAATTATTTACTGCACACTAACAACATGGTTGGGGAGTACAAACCACAAAGCTTAAGCTATTTACATATCTTTGCTCAATAACAATACAATCTGCTCAGAGACCTAATAGTATGAACAAGGTTTCTTTGTTGGGTTTCAGTTTTGCAGACCAAGATCTCTGGCCATGGCATACCAAGGGAGCAATGTGTGGCCTCCAAGCTCAGAAATGACCTGGCTCCAGTCAACCGCTGCTGCCCTGCCTTCTCCATTCTCCTCATCTAATCCTCACTCATTTTGAGGTATCCTCATATTAAGTGGAGTTAGTTTCCAGCATCAAGAAAGGACCCTCTCTTGCTAAAAATCTTGTTGGGAAGCTTTTAATTCAGAGTGTACACAGCCATGCTGTGACCAATATCTTGGTCATTTTGTACTCTGTTCACACTCGGTCTATAGCCTACTCTCATAAGTGTTGTAATTTTGACGGAACTTATCTCACAGAATGTGAAGAGTTTTCCTGCCAGTAACAAATAACACTTGCAAAACATTTCTTTGGACCATAAATAAATAAATAAATTGAACAATCTATCTGATAAAAAGCAGACTAATAAAGGATTTTTGTCCATTTTTGACAATTTTTATAAAGGTTACGACTTTACAGCACATTCAAAATAATTCTACTTTTTCCACCATCTGCAGTTGTCTACACATTTGGCCCTTCCATCATCTACATTCAAAGAAATTGGTAGTAACTGCACCCATAAGTTGCAATCTGGCCAATATGATTTGATGCTTGTACTTTCAACTCTCTGGTGGGATGCAGGAGTGGGAATGGAAGACTTAAGGGAAAGGTAAGAGCTGATGAGAAGGTCCTCTGTTCCTCCTACCCTCCACCTCCTCCCTTTCCTTTTCTCTAAGATTAGGCAGGGTTTTATGCTTGGAAATAGCAAGATTGCTTGAGAAAAAGGAAAAGCCTGGAAGTGATTTCAATCACCTATTGCTCAGTGTATTTATGCAGTTGGTGGCAGGAGCTTGGGAGACTTAGTCCATATTTAAATAGAACAGAGACTGTGGGACACAAAAGGAACATTGGTTTCTATTCTGTCTGTGCTTTTTAATTTAGTACAAGACACAAAGCTACTCAACCCTGGTATGCTGTCTTACAGCCCCACCAATACAGTGCTAGTGGTGCCCACTCCAGATGCTGCCCAAGGCTCCTGGCAACTCACTCAGGCCACCAGCAGCTTCAGCTCTCCACTGCCAGAACCATTTGTCCCTTCTTTGTAGAACGACAGTGCTCCCCAAGGTCACAGAGGTTGTGTTATTCCATCACAGTTTGGAAAATTATAGCCCCAGTGAGTGAGTTTTATATTCCTTTAATATATTCTGGATTTCACAGTACTGTGCAATATTTATATTGTTCCTGCGTGGAGGTGAGTGTGGAGGCTCTGCTGGGCATGCTGTCACAGCCTGCTTGTTTTCTGTGTTTTCCTGACACTGGGTCTTTTATTTATACCCTTCATTCATCTAGGATGGATTAAAGCAATATTGAATATCCAGTCTAAAACACAACCAAAACACTACAAGTGCAGCATAAATAAAAAGGGTTTACATGAATAGCATAAATCCTATGGAAATCTATCTACATAGCAGGTCAGGAAGGGAATAAACCAGCCTAGACCCATGTTTAACAGTGCTGCGAGCATAGCATTATTTTCTTCTCTTTGGTTGACAAAGGGGTAGGCTGTCATCAATGTCTCTTTAGCACACTGTGTAAGCAGAACACTGCATAAATGTAGGAGGTGTAAGGATTGGACCGAAGCATTCTCTAGTGTCCCAAAATAAAATTTGATTTTCTTCATCTTAATATAGATCCTAAATAATAAAAGCTAA
Organism: Bambusicola thoracicus; assembly: GCA_002909625.1. NCBI lineage: Eukaryota > Metazoa > Chordata > Aves > Galliformes > Phasianidae > Bambusicola > Bambusicola thoracicus. Next base: position 12,201 of record PPHD01004382.1, on the reverse strand, counting down.
TGGTACTTTTGTGGAAGGGAGGCCGTAAGTGTCTATTATTGTGGCAGGTCAGCTTGACTTACTATCACACCTGTCCCTTTCCGTGGTAAAGTTCATCTTCAGAATGCAAAAATCACAATTGCTCTTAAAGAACAACTGTTGTGTCCTTTCAGTCAGCTATTTTGCTTTTCACCTGTAGGTTTTACATCCTTTCTGTAAGCAGTGAGAGGATTCCAGAATGTACCTGTAAAGCAAATTTACGATCCCATTATTTTTGATGCCTTGAGGTTCTCTATTAAATAACACTGAGGACTTATTAATTTAAGAATTGAGCTACTTGCTACTCTTTTAATTTATATTATACGGTTAGTGACATTGCAGACCTGTCGCTCTCTTTGTGCTTACAACACAGGTTCAGCTTTTAGTGACACTGTTATATCAGCTGTACTACAATTGGATGCATTCAATGGGGAATTAAAACCTCCTAATGATGTTTTAATGCGTAGATCTTCCATGGAATTTGAATGTGACCTTGGGCATAGTAAAAATCAAATTCTACTGGTGGAATCAGCAGTATTTGATGCAATGTTGCAAAGGTGTTCCATGAGCAAATTAATCATATTAGGAAATCATTCAAATCAATGTATTTTTAAAGCACAGATAGAGTCCTCAATACAGACAACAACTGATCAGCAAGAACTATTGATCTGATAGTACTTAATATGTAGACTTAGGATGACAAATCAGAATTGGTTATAAAAAAGCACACAAATAGAAATGCTGGTTCTTGAATGAAACGTGCTAAGGGCTATCACATATGAAGTTTATTGTTTAGTTACTCAGATTTGTAGGCTTACTGTTTTACATATTGCTAAGTTTTGAACACATTCTTTTCATTTCCAATATCTTTTGATTTCTTCGTTAAAAAATGTTTTATGCGGATATATTCTATTTTCAAGGGGACGATGTGCATACATGCATTAGAAAAAATGCATGTCTCTGATGTAGGATTGTTTCTTATTTGAAACTGTATTATATTCTCATGCAATTTATTTTTAATATTTTCAAATTTAGAAATATCCAGGGTTCTTTCTATCATTTTTCCTCAAGCAAATCAGATACATGAGTTTCGTAGAAGTTGTTCATTAGATATGAAAACAATGACACCTTTCAAGTTTCCTCATTCATGAGACAGTGTATTTAATTGGATGTATTACATACAGGTTGCTATGGTGTGTGCAACTGAGAGGAAGATTTAAAAAGAAAAATATCACACAAAATTGTCTCATCTGATTTTCTCTCTCCAAGTGTATTTCCAGCAACTCCTCCTAGACTAATAAGCTCAGAACTTTTTCCCATTCTGCCAAACTCTCTGTTCTAACTGGCAATACCCTGCAAGATATTTTCCAGCTAAAACTTAATTTTCATGTTGCAAAAGAAAATGAAGTGAGACCCAGCAGAAACTGGGACGAGTTACATTTTATCGAAACGGCCAGGCCCTTCTCAGATGTGAATAAGCTGAAGAAATTCAGACATTTAAAGGGATATAGATAGAAAGTGGAAGAATTGACACTGGCAAAATTGGTCTGTCAAAAGGACTCACAGAGTCTCTTCCTGAACAATCCCACTACCTCTCTTTGACATGTGTCAGATCTGTCTTTTTCATGCCTCTTCAAGTTGAGCTTTGCATTTGACCCTGCCTTTTGTCTGGCTCACCAAACTTCAGGGCGGAGCTTGGTCAGCCATGTTCCCCAGTCTGGCTGTGACAGATCTGCTACACTCATAGACCTCTCAGGAACTGTGAACATCGTGAAGGTGTAGAGACAGCAAAGGTGGATCTTTACATACATAGTATGATACATCCTGCTATGCTGTAAAATTAATTATTTTCACCCATCCACATACCTTTCTCCTGATCCCTGTCCATTCCTTTGTTTCATTTTTTTCCTTTTTGGATTTTTCCCCACTGCTGCATAGTGATTCACCAGCCAGATGGGCAGGGCAACAAGAAGGGTTAAATGGATGATCTGTTACCTCCATGGGTTGCCAAGAGTTGGGGACTGTCCTAGCTACAACCATCATCTTCAGTAATGGCAGATCTACAAAAAGAAACCAGGGCTGCATTTACTAACCACCTCCATAGCAACAATATGACATTAATTACTCAGTTAGGGGTATATATAGTATTTACATAATATTAGCTACAAAAGAACTGATGTTCTTTTAGTGTTATTTTCCATTTTTCCTCATCCTTGCGTGGGAAAACTTGCAAGAATACTTGGATTCTAATTTGCAACTTGTCAGGTATTTTCAGTGGCACTTTTCTGGCTTTTTTTTTTTTTCCTCAAAAAAAAAAAAAAGAAGTCTTGGTATGTTTTATACATAGATTAGGCATAAACCTATTGTCAAAGTTGCTGCTGTCATCTTTTAATAGCAAATAGACTGATCCCAAAGATCTCAGAGATGGCACATCTGCTCTGCAGAACTTCGAGCACTGAGGTCTTCTCGCAGAGCAAGTCCACTGGCTCCCTTTGATGGCAATCTCTGGTCTGTAAGGCAGACTCTAACACATTTGTTTAAACAACGTATTAATGGACCAGTGCTCATAAAGAGCCTTTGTCCAAAACTCACTTTTGGATTGTTACTTTTGCAAGCACTGAGTTCACATATGTTTTGATATCCCTACTACACATATACATAAAAATCTTTGTATTCCATCCCTATCTGAGGCCAGTAGATCACCCTATATTCATGAAACAGATCTTCTTCATTCCCTTTCTACAGGATTTTTTTTACTTCATACTATTTTCTCAAATTCACTAGGATGTTCTTATATAGACTGTACACAACTTTTATGAAACCTTCTTTACTCAATGCTTTCAGAAATCTCTTGCATGATTATATCCACTAATCAACTCCATCAAATCCCACAGTACCCAATGCATGAAAGACATCTAGAGAGCTATAAAAAGATATTGTTGATAATGTATGAGTAAGAAAAAAAAAAAAAAACAGGCAGGTCTCCTGCCCACAGAGTTAGCACAGCTGCAGCACTTTATTAAAACACTGGATCATGTGCTCTGAATGCTGCTGAGTGCTGGGTAGGATCCAGCCGTCAAGTGAACTCAGTTGTAGCGCTGCTGAACTTTAGATCGGCTCCTTGCTGAGTACTAGACCAATCCAATGAGTCTGATGGAAATTGTTAATGTTTAGAGACTGCAAGAACTTGGCCCAAAAGACATAAAATGAAACAGAAAACAATACACGAATGAATGAAAGAAAGAGATGGGGAGGAACAACCTACTGCTGAAAAGCAAGTATATGAATTAATTGAAATGATTAAAAATATTTTCTTAGCTTCTTCTGTTAATATTCTTGCAGTGAGCAATGTATTCAGAAAAGATTAGAAAATAATAATCTTTTTTTTCTGATTTAGCTTTTCTTACGTTTTCCCTGCCACTGCACTTTTTGTGCTCTCAAAATTTTAAGTAATTTCATTCATTTTGATTTGGGCCCCTCACTACAAGAAAGACTTTAAGGCTGTGGAGAGAAGGGTCCAGAGAAGGGCAGTGAAACTGGTGAAGGGTCTGGAGCACAAGCCTTATGAGGAGCAGCTGGAGGAACTGGGATTGTTCAGTCTGGAGGAGCAGAGGCTCAGGGGAGACCTCATTGTTCTCTACATTTCCCTGAAAGAAGGCTGTGGTGAACCTCTGGTTGTGGAGGTTGTGGTCAGCCTCTTCTCCTGCATAACTAGCAATAGGATGAGAGGGAATGGCCTCAAGTTACTCCAGGGGAGGTTCAGGTTGGATATTAAGGAAAAATTATTTTCTGAAAGAATGGTCAGGCACTGGAACAGACTGCTCAGGGAGGTGGCTGAGTCACCATCCGTGGAGGTGTTCAAGAAACTTTTAGATGTTGTACTAAGGGACATGGTTTAATGGGGAAATATTGGTTGTGGGTGGACATTTTGACTGGATGGTCTTGGAAATCTTTTCCAACCTTGGTGATTCTATGATTCTATGATTTTCTTATTTCAAAACCGATTTCGTGCTAACTTTTCTCAGACCTGTGTCCATGATTACCAAGAATAATCTCTGAGCCCAAAGCCAGTGTATTAGAAATTCTCCCTGTCTTTTACAATATTTCACTATTCCTAAACTGATTTCAAAGTATTGGTGTCTGGCCTAAAAACAAAGCAGGAATATAAAGGAGTAAGAAAAAGGAGTGACGCTTTCAGTACAGGAGGTACCAGCATCCCTCATTCAACGAATGTCATGGCCTAACTTCACCACTTGTTCAGCTGATCTACAGAGTATTATGGTTCACAACTGAGTGTATGGGGTAAACGACAGCTGTGTCAGAGACCCAAGGTGACTGGCAGGGCTGATCTTCAGGCCTTGCTCAGCAAGAGCAGTTTGACATAATGAGTTTCTTGAAAAAAGGTCTCGGCCACAATTACCTTTTGATTCACTTTATTAACTCTCCATCTGACACCACCTGGAAAAGAGCCATTCCTCTATTTTCTGGGGCAATGGTATCAGTGGGAGGGGGAAAAGAAGAAAATGAGGTAAGCAGTGCAAAGCAAGTACAGAACCAGGGTGATTTATAAAATAAGATGCCAGCAGCTGGGCTTGAAGTCATTTGCTCAGCTTGTTTCAAGTGAAATGAGGAGCCTCTCTTTGACTCAGCTTAAGTTTATTTCTGTGTAGAATAAAACTATTACAGTCTGCAGCAGATGCCAGGCACAGTATGAGGTAACACTGTAGCAGATCCTTTTATGTCTCAGCATAAGAAAAACAGGGAATTTATGCCAAATGATGGTGGACTGTTACAGACATTAAAAGCTTCTCTTGGAAGACGGGTGTTTGGTTTGCAACCATGCATCAAATCCACTTCTCTGCTACTAATGAAGAAATGCTGTTAGACAGAACTTTCATTATTTTATAGTAACATGCACAAATTTGCCCTATATCACATACTGCTGGTAGATTACTGTGGGACAGTGATGGTCATAATTAATGAGCTGAAATCTGGCTTCTACAGACCACTGGCTTAATAGCATTTTGTGTCACATCTCTGCATTTTTAATTATCTTTTTTCACAATGTGTGATACATCATGCTTAATTGTACAGTCACAGTACTACAGATAATAACCAATTGCTAGGGTCTATTTTGAAAATAAGGTAAATAACTGAGGAAGTATAGCAAAGAAGTATAGAAAGAATTCAAGCTGTACTAAATACTGGACATTCACAGCATTAAGAACTCAGATATTATTTAATTTTGTAATATACTGGCGTTATAGTAACAACTGCTTGTTATGTGGATATTGACTTCAGATATGGGATTAACATTTATTCAAACTTAATAGCGAGCATCAGCAGATGGTATAGTTTGCAATACAATATGCACTCTTATTTTCCGAAATATGAAAAGACTGGCAATCTATGTGAGAATTCATCCATAACAGACATTATAGACCAATTCTCTGCAGTGCTCTTCTGGCAGAACCAGGTGAATCTGGAAAAAAAAAGCAACTTTGGTCAGCTCATCTCCTATCCCTAAGTGAAAAGACATATCAATGTGAGCTATACCTACACAGTCAAGCTTAATACTTTCGTTTTTTGGAGATCCTCACAAGTAACAGAACAGCTGCAAACAAAACTGCGCTTTCCACTTGCTTTAAAATTTAGTTATTTATAACACATATGTTGTCTTTAAACCAGCATTAACATATCTTGATGACTCTCTTTTATGGGAACTGGAAAGAAAAACAGAACTTATAAAAGCAGTAAAAAGCAAGTGAAACCGTTTCATGGGACACTACATATCAGCTGCAGGCAACTTGCCCCGGAGCCCATCCAGATCCCCAGAGCATTGTTGGAGAAGCAGAGCATGGGCACACCTCCAGAAGTGGAGCAAGAAGCGGTTTGCAGCTCCTAGGTGGTGTTAACTTCAGGTTACTGCTGATATTGATTTATGAGCTACCAAGATTTCTATTGCTTTAGTATTATTTTTTTAATTAATTTCTGTGAGAAGGAAAAGACAGAAAAGAGTTACTCTCACCATTTGTCTCAAATGTGAGTCATAAGAAAGCAACAATTATTTAAAGCAAAAGCCTTTACTGTTATGGCAAGTATCCCTCAATTTTTATTCTTATGTTCCTACTTCTTGACGAATTTAATGAAAATACAGTGATGATTCTTTAAAATATGGACACAGAAGTGCTACTGCTTTGGAGAGGCAGCTACACAAAAACAGAAGCTGATACCATTTTGGCTTGAAAATGAAGAAGATGAGATTAGAGCCCAAAATAGTATCTTTAATCTCATTTTTCACTGTTAAAATATATATGTACTTGAGGTCTTAGATATAATCTTTTTTCTTTAATTACAAGAAGTTCTAAAACACTTTAAAACCTTAATAGGTCATGTGACATTCATAAATATGCACAGAGTTGCATAAAAATTAAAGTTTCAGAGCTCTGAGATTCGTAAGACTTTGTTTTGTTCTTTACAGATCAATGCAAAAGATAAGTGTACTTCAGAAAAGTCTTCCCCCTGAATACACACCTTGGAAAATATTCGGTAATATTCTCTGATCTTTCAGGTGTGTTTCTGGGAGGCAAGAACAAGCAAAAGATTTTAGGGTCTAAAGCCAAGCAAAGAATAGGAGCAGTGAACACAGAAGATCTTTACAGGGAAGAACAGAACCAGTTATTGGCATCTGCTTTTCTCAGATCCCCATCTATCATATCATAATTCAAATGTTAAACATTTTTTCCCATTAGTTACCTTTACAAGCCTACAGAAAGTGAAATATGATCTCTATGCTCAAATTTGTATTAATTTCCTATTAATAAAGAGCCAGGTATCCCACATTGTTATGTTATAACAATTAAATTCTAATACCGAACACTCCAATTGTTAAGAAAATGGGTAATTAGCATTAGAAAAAGCAGCCTGAATCACACACGAATCACGTAAAAACACGCTCTCCTTTTCCACTACAGATCTCCAGCATTCTCTGCATAAATATGGAAACTTTTGATACAAAATGTGAGATAAAGCCCTAGAGTGCAAAGTAGCTAAAGAATAAATATACAAAAAGATACTGCAGAGAGGATTACATTTCCTGAGCCTGATTTATTGAATCACGTGAATTCTGTCTTACTCTTGGATATCGAGAGTATCTTGACAGATTCCCAACTTTATTTTCCTAGAATTCAAACTTCTAAACTTATTATGTCTAAATAGTATGCATATCTATTGTAGTATCTCAGCTTCGGATACAACCTAAACATGAAAAATGGCGCAACTGAATAGCATCTGAGTACTTCCAACTGTCCTGATCATCATCATAGATTTTTCCCTCTAAAATTTTTCCAGAGTAATTTAAATGAACAGCTGCTAATTGGGTGTTTGAAGATTCTGTGTTCACTTTACATGTCTTCAGTGCTACAAAGTGAGTGTCTTTAAACCCTAACCTTGATAACTACATGAGTTTGTTTTCTCCTCAGTACAACTATTGATCCAGTACAACCAACTTGTCAGCAGTTCTTAATATGAGGCCTTCGGATTTGAAATCCTCTTTCCCCTGTGGCCCACCATGGCAGTGGATTATCTCCTGGAAAATCCACATCACACAAAGCCTTAATCCTGGCAACAGACCAGTTGAAACCAGCCTCAGATTTTATTATTTGTTACTAACATTATGCTTGGCTGTGATAGTTGACTGGTATTATCTCATTCCCTAACAGCTACAGACATCTTTGATTTTTCAGTGGACTTTGTATTCAAGGTAATTTATAGTTCATTTACCTGGAAAATCAACTTCCCAAACTCATACTGGCTTTGAGATCTCAACGAATTCTACTAAGGGAGAAAATCAGAAATAGTTGAAGTGATTTTCTCTAGCTCTGGTGGTTGACTCCGATCGTGAGAAGGTATTTTCATGTCCAAAGCATGCTGAAAGGTTGTTAAAACTAAGTTTACTTGCATTCGTGAATGCTGTAGCTTTAACAGAAAATAACCCCGTTAATTTTAAATGGAGATACCAATACAAAAATTACATGGGTGGAGGAATGGAAGAATTTAATTGAAAAGCCATGGTACAATAAAGCTGAACAGCAGTTAGCTTGGACTGGAGTTATGATGGTAATTAATACCCATGTGACTATGGGTACCCATATAACTATGGTGACTATATTCTCCAGTAAGTGTTGCACCCTACATCTGATCAGAAGCTTTCTGTAATAAGTTTGCAATCAAAATGCTTCTTTTTTTTTTTTTTTTTTTTCTCCAGTACAGAGTCTTTATTTGGCAAAACATTTAGAAGAGCATATTTTAGGAAGAAAGTAGAGTAAGGCAAGTTTTCTGTTGTGCGTAGTTCTTAAGGATTTTGACCTAGCTGCAAAAACGAAATGCTGAAGTTTCTTGTAATGTACCCCCACAAATTCTCTTGCTCATGCAGCTCTGACATTTCAGGTTTAGAGAATAAAACAGAGATTGTAATGGCCCAATGGAATTAAAAAGAGAGAATAAATGAAATCAGAACTGAATTTATATTTTCCACATCACCCACTTCACTTACCCGTGTTAATGAAATCTATCACCTGTGGAGACAAAAAGAATTCCCATAAAGTACAATTTGTAAGAAGCCTTAGTGATAGAAATGTAATTACCTGTGCTTGTTTCTGTGGCTCTGTTTGTTTCACTCTGATGGACAAGATGGTTTCCTATAATGCAGTCGGATCCATCAGTGAACAAAACATTGTCAGAGAATCATAGAATGGCCTAAGTTGGAAGAGACCTTAAAGATCATCCAGCTCTAATTCCCTGACATGGGCAGGGCTGCTGCCCACTAGATCAGGCTGCCCAGGTCCTCATCCAACCTGGTCTTGAACATTTCCAGGGCTGCTCTAAATTCTCTGAGCCTGTGCCACAGATCTGGGATTGCTTTGAATCGGGTGCAAAAACTTGCACTTGGCATTGTTGAGACTCATGTTTTTGTAAGTCCACTGCTCACGATTGTCCAAGTCTCCGTGGATAGCATCACTTCTTTTTATTATATCAGCTGTACCACTGAGCTTGATGTTGACTGCAAACTTTCTGAGGGTGCCCCCAGTATCATGGTCTTCGGTATTAATAAAGATGCTGAAGAGCACTGGTCCCAAGACAGACCCCTGGGATATAACATTCATCATCGACCTCTATAGCTGGACATAAAGCCATTCGTCACTACACTTTGTCTGTGACCATCCAACCATTTCTTTGCCCACCCTTTAAATCCAACTCTCTTCAATTTAGAGATAAGGATGTGGTGTGGGATCATGTCAAAGATCAAAGATTGCAGAATTCCAGATAGATTACATCAGTTGCCCTTTTTTTGTCCACCAATCCAGTCTTCTGCTTCATTACAGAAGGCCACCAGATTGATGAGGCATGATCTGCTCTGGGTAAAGCTGTGAGGGCTGTCATGAGTCACCTCCTTGTCTTGTATGTGCTTTACTGTATCTTCCGGGTGGGTCTGGTTCATAATCTTATGAGGTACAGACATGAGGCTTGCTGGCATACAGTTCTCCAGGTACTCCTTTCTCCATTTCTTACAAATAGGGGTGACGTTTCCCTTTCTCCAATTACAAAGAACTTTGCTTGTCATCCATGACTTTTCAAATATGGTAGAAAGTGGCTTGGCAACCACATCAGCCAGTTTCTTGAGGACCCTGATGGTTCACGTCATCCAGTCCCATAGATTTGTACACATTCAGTCTCAGCAGTCTCAGCAGTCCTGAACTTGCTCTTTGCTTATAGTGGGAGGAAATTTTTCCTCTCCAACACCTCTCCAAATTCAGGGATGTGAAAGTTCTGGGAAGCCTGACTGAGGCAGACTGAGGCTGAGAACTTGTTGAGTACCTCAGCTTTCTCCATGTCTGTTGCAGCCTGTTCTCCCTTCTCATTTATAAGAGGGGGGTACATTCTCCTTTGTTTATCTCCTCTGATCAATATACCAGTAGAATCTTCCTTGTCATTTTTCATATCCCTCACCAAATTCAGTTCGATGTACGCCTTAGCTTTCCTGATCCCACCACTGCACATCTGCATGGCATCCGTGTTTTCTTCCCAGGCAACAAATCTCTGTTCTACTGCCTGTACACATCACTCTTTTTGCTCAGTTTGACTGGTCAAGACATGCCATGCTCCATAGCTGCAGTATAAAACACATTTTGCACATCTGTCCCTTTATGTATGGGATCAAGGGCTACAGCATGAGCAATGTCCTGCTTAATTTATTCAAAGTCTTCTTGTTGCTCAGGAACCCGCTCAAAATTTTTCCAATTTCAGTCACTTGGTACAGTGTCACAAACAGACTATAGTCTGGAACATGCATTCTCCAGAATCCCACAAGGCCTAGGCTTGTTTCTTTTTCGTTAGTTGGTGGGGAAATTCTTGTTATCTTATTGATCATATCCATAAGTATAGCTTTTGAGATCTCCCTGCAACTCCAGAAAGCAAAAATGATAACTGTTTGTTCCCTTTAAAGCACTTTGGTCAAATCTATTGTTTCCTCAATCCACTAAACCCCTTGTTGGGTGCCAGAAAGTAGTGGGATAATTTTGCCCTGTTGGTCAATTACTCCAGTACAACTTCTTTGTTATTCCCACTCCTCAAGGGAATAGGTATGGAAGGAAATAT
>PPHD01004381.1:0-24934 GCA_002909625.1 Bambusicola thoracicus | reverse complement strand
TCTTAGAAAAAAAATCCTCTTTTTTTTTTTTTTTTCCCTACTGAGATTCCTGTCTTTATTTTTTATTTCTGTTTCGATTTATTGAGATAAAACAATCTAAGAAAATAACATCAATTTCTTCTAGTCATTTCTGATGAAGGCACTGTCATTAGAGATTATTACTGCAAACCTCAACCCACAAACCCCCAGCAATGGAATATCTGGGTGAAAAATGCATTCAGAGTGTTCTCACAAAAATCTCAGCACTCCTGGATGAACCCTGAATACCTCAATTGGATTTAGTGGAATTGGGAATGCTTTGAAATCACAGAAGTGGGGTTTAGTGTTCTTAAAGACAATATCAGCAAAAGAGCTTGATAAAACAACCACACAAAAAGCTATGAGTTGCAATAGCATTGGGATAACTTTAATAAAATTCCTTATTTGTCTTACTGTGGTGATCATTTTGATCCTAAATGTAGAGGAGCTTAGGAAAAGCAATTTACTTATCCAATTTCTCTGTGTGTGGGGGGCGAAAGGGGTGGGGGGAGAGGGGAGAAAAAAAAACAAAAACAAAAACAAAACAAAACAAAAAAAAAACACCACAAGAAAAATACTAAAATTCAAAAACTGAAAATGAAAATGTAGGGAGCTCAAGACTATTTGCATCCAGCTGTGAGCCATTACTCACATGAGTAGACACACTGATTGCTGTGAATCTATTTGTGGAAGTTGGAGCTTACGTCTGGGAGCAAAGCCAGCAAAAGGTATAGGAAACATAGGCTTCTGTTTAGGGAGGCATAGGAAGGCTGTTCTGTTTATGTTGGATGACATGTAGGTCAGCATGGATTTACTTCTACAGTCCTATTCTCCAGTGGCAGCAACATGTACAAGGTAGGATGATATTTGTTGCCCAAAACCTCTGCTTTGCACTCCCTCCCCTGCCCCAAGCAGAATAGAAGCAGTAAGCAAGAGACTGGGATAAGGTTGATGTGATTATATATACAGAAAGGCAGAGTAACGGAAGTTAAAGGTGAAGTTCCCAAGCTAAGACTTTCTACAAAGTCTCTCTTTTCCACTCTGTTACGTTTCCTCCACAACTGTTGCGGAACTGAAATCCATCTCATTTACCCAATAACACTATGGCTCCATCTCATTCATACGAATTCCTTTCTGCCACACAGCCTCACAGTGTTAGTGCAATACTGTTAGTAGTAAGTATTGCTTTCCAACTCTTTGTGACCTTTCGTTAATTCCTATCTCTGTGCCATGCTCACTTGCCAGTAGATGACTCCTTCAAAGTTTTTTGCTTATGCTACTAAATTCGATTTGGTTGAAGGATTTTTAGAAGTTTTAGAAGAAGGAGATTTAGAAGACGAAAACCAAATCTGAACTTGTAGCAGAGAAGCTTTGAGCCTTCTGATCTATGAAAGAAAGTAGTGAGAAAAGTCAAATTTAGAATGAGTTTGCGTCCTAAATGGGCTGTGGCATAAAACTTGAAGACCTCTGATACCAGTTCAGAGTAAAGCGTAACACATGAAACCCACTTCAACTGCTCAACTACTGCAGATATGTTTCAGCAGGCGCTGAAATACAATCTAGAACCTAGTCCTCTGACAGTTTTAATGGTGGCCAAACTTTATGGTCATCTCATAGAGATGCAGTGTGATAGATGAGAAAAACTAAAAATATCCATTATCTTGCTGTAGTTTCCTCCTTGTATTTGGAACTTGGGAGTTGCTGGCTTTGGTAAATACATGAAGTACAGTGTGTGACATCTCAATTTGCACATAACTGTGAAGAACTGGAAGGACAACTGGGTTAACATTTTTCTCTAGTTTTTTGTTTGCATGTTGTTTTTTTCCACTGATATTCTTAATGTTCCTTAAATATTAATTTGTTTCAGATGTAGGATTAACTGAATGAATGTAGTAGACAAACACAACCAGATACAGTTAGACCTTTTGGTCAGCCTCAATATTTTCCTTGGGAAGCCAACAACTCATTTTTAGGAAAACAAATTCATTCAGTATAATAGTTAGAAAAATGCTTATGTTTATGCTGAAATAAATACAGTTTGGAGTAGGTGCTTCCATGCTTTCATAATATCCGCCTAATTTAAATTTCATTCCTTTTGTCTGTAAGTGCTCCAAGAATGCCAGCAGGAAATCCACACACAGCAGGAAATTATGCAATTTATTTAATATGCTATCTAATAATCTATCAGGTGCCTGACATAAATTCCTTACTTTAACTGTATTTTTCTTTCACCATCTGAATTGTTTTTGTTTATTGATGGGTTTTTATTTATCTGTCTATTCAGCTAAGATTTATCTAGCATTCTGTTCTGCTGTTTAAGCTTCAGTTTGAGATTTAGGGCACTTGAGCTCAATGCTCTGTACCAGGTGTAAAAATCTCCTATGCTTTTGGGTGAGTTGGGCCTGGACTCCCCAGTGTGTTTACATCCCTTATTCACTTTTGTTTCTATAAGTGCAAGATGTCTGGGCAATTTAAACTTCCATCCAGGAAAAAAACAAACAAACAAACAAAAAAAACACATTGCTTAGCTTGTTGGAGTCCTGCACAGTCATGACCAAAACTGCTCAGACATGAGATCTGTGAATGTGCCTCAGTATCTAATCTTGATAAGAACTCAGCTGTAATTAATTGTGTTGTGACAACAAAGAAAGATTTCTTCCTCTGTCTTACCTGTGTGGCCAAATCCATTGTGTCTGAGCAAATCTACCTAATGCTTTCTTACAGTAAAGATGTCAGGCCTTGGTGGACATACTCTCCTCAATTTATTCTACCTTACCACTAGGGTAAAGAATAATATCCCCTCTGGCTTCCTCCCTCCATTTCCTGATTCAGTTACTCTTAAGTTATTCAAGACAAATTGAACTGTTTCTGGCATTGAGAGCAAGAAAATCTGATGTCTGTCACTTACTACAAAAACACCTTTCCCAGAAGAAAAAGAACACAAGCTGAAATACTCTATGATGACATTCTCTCTTTTTCTACCTATAAACTTCAAAATGTCTTCAAACCTACCAGGCCATGCATCTACTGAGCCTAGCAATCCCAGAACCTGTTGGATTTAATGTGTGGTATCCATTGCATTCAGTATATGCTGGACTCAGTGCATATTTGCTCTAAATTCATCCCAGTTCTATAGTGGTGTTTGGGACTGTGGGTCATCCAGAATTCCCACACAGATGGTCAAAATCTTCAGGTTCAGATAAACAGAAAAAGTAATTTTTTTGAAGAAAGACTGTGTGGGCCTGCTCAAAGGGAAATGTATCCTGGACATGCAAATTTGTATGCTATCTCTGCCCTTGATTATCACATAAGAAATGGGACTTTTTCAGTCTACACAAAACACGTGGAAAAACCAGCATTTCCCAAAATTCCAATTTAGCACTTATTTATAAATGTTCATGTGTCTAATAAGCTTTCTTTTTATTGATTAGAAATACATGGCACTTTTATTTCCCTGTTGTTTCTGATTCCCTAGTCTTACTTAAAATAACGAACGTGGTATCAGATAACAAAAAACAAAATTTGTTATTTAAAAAATGATATATGATATACCCACAAAACTTACTTTCCTGATGAGAGAAAAAATTATCAAGAAAAAATAAAAATTGTAAGTCACTCATGAATTACCTGGAGAATGAAATTACCTTCTATTACATAATAAGTTCTATAAGGCTGGTGATCCCACTGAAGATTTCATATCGGTAGCTTTAAAATACAGCTGCTTTCAGGAACTTAAAATTACTGAAAAATGTTGGAAAGGGAGTGAATTCACCCTATTTGTAATGGTAAAGTTATTGAGCTATTGTAACCATTTCTGTGGGGTATATATTGACCAAGGAGAAAAACGTACTTTGGATAGTAAGTCATTGGGCTAGTAGGGAGGTCTGGTTTTATTCATTCTGGCTGTTCTCCCAGAAATAGACGGTTAATGTAGAAAACACATAAATCTGAGTCACTTGGATACAAGCCCGTTTTAAGCTGCAAGCTTGGTAAATGGGAAGCACTGACCAGATGTCCAGAGCGTACTGCTTTGTGTCATGCAGGTGGCACCGTGTAATGCCATGAGGTTGACTGGTAGAGCAAGAAAAACTCTTCCAAGAGTGACACAACAAATATGCATATGTTAGCATTACAGTCTGAATCAAAAGAGTGCCTTCCAGTCAAATCCTCACTTGGTTACTTACACCATGGGCTTTGGTTTGCACCATGAAGTAACCTCAGAGCACACAAGCTGGATTCTTCTGACAGTAAATTAAGCCGGAAGATGCCCTCTAGCATGTTATCGAAACTGGAGTCTCAAAATAAAATCCACTGAAATACTTAAAGAGTGAAATCTGCAGTATTTGAGTGACTTTGCCACCAAGTGGGTGACTCAGTAAATCTCCTCCTACCAGGGTTCAATCATGTTGTAATAGATGGCTTAGTATTTACTTGCCAATATGTTCTTTCTGACTCTGTGAACACCCAAAACACGGGTTATAGGTAGTACAATATGCATGAATCTACTCTTAGACCAATCACAAGGCCAGAAAAGTGCACCCTTTGTGACTCAAAGGAACTGGTTTACCAAATCTTTGTCTTATTCCTTTTCTCACTATTTGCATTTCCTTAATGTGAAGGTCAAGAATACTTATAAAATACCTATTTACACGATAGAGATTTGATCTCATCTGAGTCTTCTAGACACCACTCTTCTGCAGATAAGATAATATCTTATCTGAGAGTACCTGTGACAAGGCACAACAAATTTGTGACCAAAATATGTAACTCAAGGCACCTTCAAGTTGAATTTTAGTTTTCCGCAACAACAAAAAATCACTGTAGTTCTAAAACATCCTTCAGTTTGAAAGTTCTCTTCATGTAAAAGCTAATTAGAGTTAAAGTTATCAACATTCTACATAGTTTAAAACTTCCTTTTTCTTTCAATTTTCTTGTTAAAATAACCTTAGAGATGACACATTCCCCTATGCTCCAATAATGTAATGATAGTAGCACGAGTTCCTTCTTAAGTGGAATGAACTCTATGTTGTTTCAGGGATGCTGAATATCGAGTGCTGATTTTATTTATTTTTTCAATCAGTACATTTTTTGAGTCCCTCTTTCTGGTTCCTTGTTAGACATTATGCTACACATGTGGACTCTGTCAAGTTAAATACTATGGGAATAATTCAGAGTCAAAACAGTCTTTCAGTAAACAGAAAAATGAATGTATACCAATTTCAGAGCCTCTCTATCTAGAATTACTAAAACAAGCAGCTTTGAAATTGGAAAATGTGTTTACCGGGGCCCTTCAGCCTGGCAAGTCAATCTGGCCCTATGGAATAGAAACTATGCATTTGAAACATCACAGGCACTGTGAAGGCTTAGAAACCAAACACGAAAAAGACTGTGAACATTCTGGCTTACAAAATACAAGGGAGAGAGGAAGGAGCTATCTGGATCCACAAGATAATACTAAACTCTTCAGTTGCACAGGATTAGTCACTTCATTTCTTTCAATGAAAATAACTAACATAACTTCAAGAGCCTGGAGTGCCATGAATGCTGACATAATGCCCATTATTTTTCAGTGGCCTTACAAATGTAATGGAATTCATAGTATGTTTCTTCTGCACTATCTATTAGCAATAAGAAGCAGGAAATTGTTTTTAACTTCGCTGTTTAACTCTGCCGGTGACTGAGTCACCAGTCTCAGAATTTTTTGCAAAAATAATATTGCATCTCTTTTCTATATCTTAAGTGGTTAACATACAAATTAATATTGCAAAAGATTACAAATTTAAATATGCACAGAATAAAGACTTAATATATATATTCTGATGATCCTGAAGTTTAATGATGAATAGGTTTGATTAAGATTTTTGAAAAGGTTGTTGAAAGAGATAATGGTCCAAAATAGGTCACGTAAATAAATTATGTGGGTTGTTAAAATACATGCAACTTGGCAAGTGTTCTTAACCTAGTGTTTTTCTCAGGGTAGACCACTATTTTACAATCATAATGGACTAGAGATGAATGGTAATGTTTTTTTTTACTAGTATCTATGGACAGACTAATTGCTTAAGCACATACCATTCTTGCTATAGTCAGTGTATTTATAGGGAACTTAAAAAGCAGGTAATCAGTGCATTGCAATTTTATTTCCAATATCCACTAACAAAATGAGTCTGCAAGCCATATTCACAGATGGCTTAGTTAATTTTAACTCCACTGATGTCTATTGTGCTGTCCTTATATAATCCACCAATTATTTCAGAATTAAATCTATAATTTCATATTTTCCTTGGTAATCCTGAATGATTATGACCAGTGATGTCTAACTTATATGTATTTATAGGCTGGATTGTACTCAAAATACAACTGTGAGCTGCTCATATTTCTCTGAAGTTTTATTTAGACACTATGGAAAATAACAGGCTTTTCCAAAGTTGTCTGCCACAAAATGTACTACACAGTATAGAATATCTATGTAGAAAAGCAGATTATGCTGAGTATCTAGCAAGCAAACAGTAGGCATTCCTAGGTTTTGTTCTGGACTAGCTCTACGCTGATCCCATGGACTGAAGGCTGAAGCATGTCAGATGAGAGCATGAAGTGCATCTTGTAGGTTAACTTAATCTGAAATGAATCCAGTTTATGCACTCATAGAGGCTGAATATCTGTTTTAGTAATCTTGTTTTTCAGTGTTTTTCTTGTTTCAAGTCAGAATCACTGAGCCTAAACTTTATGTATTACTGAGAAGTATCCCATGACACAGGTCTGGAATTCCCTCAAAAAATATTATCATTATCACAGAACTGCAGTGACTGGAAGCAACCACTGGACATTGAGTCCCACCGCCATGCAAAAGTAGTTCCATACAGTGGGTTGCAAAGGAAAGTATCTTACTTTTTTTGGTTTTGTTTTGTTTTGTTTTACAATGCCCAAGCATCCTTCACCTTAGTGATTGAAAGCTGCACTGATGTGAGCGTTTTTCTTTTCCTTAATGCTGTCAAAAATGACCAATCTGTGAGAATGAAATTGCTCCAAAAATCTAGTACAGTGAAGATAAAAATAATCAATGATTTCTGAAAAGACATCGTAACACAATGGACGATCAGTTACCAGATTAGCTGGAAGAGAAATTAAAAAACTATCAGGACTTCCTCAGTTAATGACTTTACAGTATAGGCAAAGCGATGAAGTGTAGGATTTTTTAAGTGTTGGTGATAGCCTCTGAACTGCAATACCTGCATAAAGCTATTGAGATAAAACATGGGTTTATAAGAAAAGGTAGATCACTTAACGAGTCCTTGTCTTCCCTTTGAATGGGTTGCAGTCCTCATGAGAATTCTTCACACATCTCTTAGAAATACTTCAAGCTGTTAGTTTTCAAATGTCTGAGAGACATTTGGGCAGCCAATAAGCACTATGGCAGAGTATTGTCTCCTTCACTGGAGAGGCTATGAGTGTTCTGGTTATTTAATGAGCTTATGTTTGACGACAGAGTGAATGAAGAGCACATGTTTTAACATATAAAGGTTTCATCCTGATGGTGCTTTCAGGTAATATGTCACTATTAGTATCATAAACTCTGAAAAAAAGAAGACACTGGCAGCACGAACCTTACTTCATTCATGTTCAGTCTAGACAGAATAACTGTTTTTCCTTCCAGTCAAAGTATGCATTCCATTTGAGCATGCACTGTCTAATCACCATTTTTATTAGCTATCACACTTTCAGTTTTGTTGCTGTAGTTGTTGTTTTGTTTTTGTTTTTGTTTTTTTTTTCCAATTCTTTCAGCAGTTTTGTAGATTATAGTGAGCAAAATTCTGCATTGGACAGGTATTCAGTTACAGAAAAGTCTCATCACTTGCAAGCAAAAATTATTTACGTGCAGCAGTTGAAAATGTATTCCAAGTTGATATATCACTGAGTGCCTCCTCAAATCCTTTTCATCATTACATTACATGAAAGTAGAGTCCCATCAATTTCTATTTGCTTTTTCTGGGTCACTGCCGTGCACATCAGTGCTGGTTTACTCTTTTAATTCTTTTCTGCTTCCTGTAAACTGGAATTTCATGTCATCATAATACATTAGATTTTATTTTATATGTTGACATTCTAAGCTTTTTGTTCTTGATAACAGTTTAACAATTTTATAACAAAATTTCAAGTAACTTTTGAAGCTACTTTATAAAATGATGCAGGTGAGGCCCTGGCTGCCTTCCCTGTGGGTTTTCTGCCCTTACAATTTTATTTTTCTGAAGCTGCATCAACCACAGATGAGGCAAGCCTTGTACTGTGCAAGGCCGAGCCTGCAGGCAGCTGTTAAGAGTTTGTGCTTCTGTGCAGAATTTTAATCATTGAGTGTCTTTCCAACTGGAAATTGTTCATTTTGGTTATTTGGTTGAATTTTTTTTGCTTTGCAGGTTTGTTTGTTGGCAGGTGTCACAGTACTTTATAATTCTTCCTCTGTTTAAGAGCTGTTGTGCCACAGCTGAGCATGTATTGCATCTCTTATGGTGCATGAGCCATGGAACTGTGACTCCTACATCAAACTTAGAGAGCTAACACAAAATCTGTGGCTCTTTGTACCTCCTGTTGTGTTTTCAGCAGAAAAATAACATTGTAGCAAATCTGTAGGCCATGACTGCAAATTTCCACAAACCCTATGAAATTAAGTTAAATACTTTGCTTCCTTATAACCAAACCATAGGACTACTCATGCATTATCCTTATAATCCTTGTGCTGATGAGTCATGTGTCTTGCTCCTGCATCAAAATAAAGCTTATCACTGTTAGTGAAATTTGATCACTTTTCCTTTAAAAAGTTGATATTCTGAGCTTTTGGATTTGTAGTGTTGCTAAGAGAAATGCTTTATAAAAGAGCTATTAGTCTTGTGCAGTGTAAAATTTGACAGCCAGGGAGGTTACTGAGACCATTTGCCAGTACTGTTTCACATTCTTTAGGCATCTCCTACAGCCAACAAGGAAAGATATGATACCTAGGTTCGTTTTCTTACAAACCTGTGAGATGTTATGGTAAAATATTTATTTTATTACAGGTTGAAACAAGACATTTCATCTAAAAGTTTCCTAACAGTTATTTTTACACTATTAAGTTTCAAGGTTGGCAAATGCGTCAGTATATGAACTTGAATTGCAATTGACATAGAAGTATCTGCATTTATGTTTCTTAGACAAGGAACTTAATCTGCTTAAGGAGTTATTTATTTAAACACATATTCAAAGGCTGAAAAGAAATCTACCTTGGAGATGCATTATTCTTTGGGTTGAATTTTAAACTGCAGCTTACATAGTACTGAAGTATAGGTCCCTGGTTTAAAGCATGAGAGGCAGAATATACTTTCTCCTGACATTTTGACTGGATTAATGTTGGGTACAAATAAAACTATTCTGTATTCCTGAATATGGACATTTTTCAAATGGACAAAAATGCATGCTGTTTGAATATGAGGTATAAGTGTCAAGTGTTCATTTGGGATATATTTTCCTGGTATATTGGTACTACCTTGGCTTAACTTACTGGATTTCTACTCAAAAATATTTTAAAATAATTATTTTCTGGATTCTATTTTTATACATTGGTAGTTTTGTTACATAATTCACTTTAGCATTCTGCTTCTCTTTGGGAAGAATTAGTTTTTTGAACAGTAGCATTAGGATTGGCAACAGCATTATCCAAAACAATCGATTACCATTCCAATTTCTTACAGATGTTTTAACCTAGTGGGCTTAAATTGATATCCAAGTTAGTTTTAAGAGACTTTACAAAAAGAATGTGTAACTTCACTCTCCACATGATTGTCCCCCTAATGGTACAACTTATTATCTGTAAGGAAAGACCATATAGTTTTAACTCAGATGAGACAGCACTACTGTGTAGTAGATGAGTTTCTCTAAAGCTGAACAGCAAAATTTTAATGCACCACACTAAGATGTGTGTGTGAAGGAATAGAAACTGTTATAAACACAGATGATGACCTGGCAGGCTATCCTGGAGGCGTTACCTGCCCTGTCCAGATGACACATGAATAGATAGTGGATGAAACCTTCTTCTTCCTTACTTAGAGCTTGGTGATGTTTATATTGCTTATATAGTTATTTCATAGTACAATTAATAATGTTGTCAGTTTTGACCTCTAAAGACTTATGCAGTAAATTACATTCTCCAATGCCTTATATTAGTCAGTTGATCCTAAATCTTTGTGAAATGTATTTGTTATAGGGAAGATTTTTTGTAAGCTGCACTTCTCACTGGGCTACCTTAGAAGCTGACATATAGCCTCATGCGTAAAAGAGCGCTGTACAAGACCCACTGCAACTCGCATGAAATATATTAAGAATTATCTTAAATGAGAATTCTCACAAAGAAATTGGATTAGGAGTATTTATCCCAGGCTCATGGAAAGATCTGGATTTTTTTGACCAGTCCATAGAGTCACAGAATCATATAGGTTGGAAGAGACCTCTGGAGACTGTGTTATTAAATAAGTTGCTTGTGCTGACTCTCGCAAACCAATGGCTTGCTACATTTCACTGAAGTATTTTGGTGTTTTCGCTGAAGTATTTTGTTTTGCTGAAATATCTGTAGTTTCTATCAAAATATGTTTTGTTGAAAAATGCTTTCACTGATGAAATAAAGTAGCACAATGAAGAAAAATTTCTTATTTGACTCAAGATTTCTATCTAAAATACAAATACCATGCTCACCAGAGGTAAGTTTAGCATTTGTATTTTCCAAGCCTGGCTGGCAACACTAACGTGGATGGGTAAACACACAGGGACGAGAGATCCTTGCCTTAGCTGAAAATGAGATTCCCTTAAGGTAATACAAAAAATATCCTATTTCTCTATCCTGAATTTTAGTTGACTACTGATGCATTAATCCCCTCTCATTTTTGCATGTGTTCTGGAATTGCTACTTTCTATGCGTATCTCACCTGTGATTTCTCTACCACTTGGGCGGTATTTTCCAGTAGACTGGTATTAGATATTACAGTACTAGCAGAAAGTTGATCTAGTACCCAAGTTTGCAGTAACTCAGTGCCAACATAACACACTGACAAACAGCTCTAGTATATGCAACCATTCTGAGGTTCACTGGAAAACAGCACAGGAAGTGTGTCACTACAGTGTGTCTGTTACCATCATTCTCCTACATCTCTGATATTATTTGGGAAAATATCAGTGCAGTATCTCACTTCTCCCACACATACTAGAAATTATGATTGCAGAGCAGAAAGGAATGGAGAAATACTTCCCTGGTGAGACTGGGTACTTTGCCATTCCTTGCTGACACCTTTTTTGAGAGAACTGTGCATTTACTTAGCATGATGTGACTGTGAAGGCAGAAACAGAACTTCTAAGCTCTGTATGAAAAGAAAACAGTACTGGTAACACAAAAAGAAAGAATAATTGATGTTCTGAGAAAAAATATTGACCATTCACCTCAATAATATTGTAGCTTTCATGACTTCTCTTAAAAAAAAAAAAAAAAAGTGTGAAAAAAAGTAAATTGGAGAGTAAACAAGTGTCCTGCCTAGTAAAATAGAAGAATAAGACATCCTAAATTTATACAGTTGTTTTATCATAGAACTAAACTGACCTTAGCACTCATTGCCTTTGGATGAACAGGGAGAGAGACTGATGCAGAGGCAAGTATAAGAAGAAACATATAGATAGTGTACTGGTTTCTACTTTTAGTAACATAAACACATATGGTTTGATACTTCAAGAGAAGAAAAATGTTATATCTTCCTTCAAAATACTTGGTATGTTGAAAAGAAAACTGGAGAGATCATTGATTCAGTCAGTGGTATTGTTTTGGTGTACTTAGGCATTTTTCTCCTAATATTATGACAGTTATTAGGATTCTGAGTTCTTTATAATGACTCATTCAGGCTAGATGTGTTTTTTTTGGTTTTTTTTTTTCCTTTGGATTGCACAAATAATCTTAGTAAATTGATGTTTTAATCTTTTTTCAATTTCAAAATTTTTGTAAAACAGTAATGACTGCTTGTATAGCAATGATGCTCTGTGATCTTTCAGGTTTACATTCTCCTCTTAATCTAACTCTAATTCGAATCTAATTCGAATCTAATTCTGGCCTCTAGTTGGAGGCCAGAATTTAGACTATCAGTTTTGTTCTTCATAGATTTGAAACTGTATTGGCAGTTCTAAAGAAATGTTGAAACAATCATTTCATTGTATAAAAGGAAGAGCACTAATTCAGCAGCACTGCCTGCCACAGCACCTTACTTACACATAGAAAGTAGAATAATCCCCACAGAAAGAGTGAGGAGCCAGAATACCTTTTATAATTATATATTTTTTATTATATTTTTATGGCCTTCAGTTGTGAAATGTTCCATAACTCAAGATGATAAGTCAAGCACCCGGAACAAGTTGTATCTGCACTCTCTTGATGTTTCTGGGGACATTTTTGCATATATCAGAAGTTATTATTAATTACATCGTCATAGTCACAGGTGTGGCTTTTTGCTTGTTTGTTTAAGTTTGTTGTTGTTTTAGTTTAATTCTGGATAGGTAAATACTTGTATTGAGTATCTAAAATGAACAGTGTTGTTCATTGTTAATGAAATGAATTGATTATTCCAGTAATTTTAGAAGATTTGGATGACTTTTTTTTTTTATGGATGATTATAAAGTCAATAAATTATCCAGCTATAACAAAAGAAGAATGAGTGAAGGTATTCATTTTCTTTGGGTTTAAGAGTTGTAAAGCCAAGTAAGATTCTTCAGTCATTTTAACATGGCAGTTATTTTCTGTGTTCTTGGGAAGTTGCAGTTTTAACAAAAATCATGTAGGAGGAGTTCACCAGGACTTTCAAGTTTGCAGTTTTCTGCCTATCATGTTCATTCTGTCAGAACATGAGTGAATGCAATGTCTTTTGAATGATGCAATTTTCTTGAGTAGTAAAAATGCACAGAGGCCTCTGATATATTTATAATAAACTCTGTAATGAGCCCTTTTTCCCAAATACTACCTAGCTAAATGGGTGAATCTCCAGCTATCACTGTGATCAAAGTGGAAATATTTAAACAGAGCTCAGATGGGCTGACCAAATAAACGTTATGAAATAATAAAATGTATGGATTTTCTTAATCCTTTTTCCCTTCTCACTGATACTCTCCCTCTTGTTCCTTGAGATTCTTTCCATATCATTCCTCATTTTTATCCTTAAATTTGTTTGCTTCCTTCTCCACTTATCTCTCATCTCCTTGGTGTGTCTCAGGTTTTCTGCAAACTCACCCTCCTGATAGTTAGCTGTCCTCCTCCATGCATCAGAAAACAGAAATGTATAACATACTCTCATTGTCTCTGCAGGCAATATGAACCCCTTATTTACCTTGTTATTTATTTTTACACAAAAACTCAGATTCTTCTCTATTTGACACTCTTCTTTCAGGATCTTTTAGGACCACTGATACAGGAAAATTGTGTGACTACCCAAGAAACTGGAATATAGATTAAAAGTGGAGAAGAATACAAGAGATTTCTGTTGAGAGATGTGGAGGTGTGGAGTAGAGAAATTCTAAGCAGGGAAGACAGCAAGCAAGGATGAACCACACTGAATCATAGAAACACCAAGGTTGAAAAAGTCCTCCAAGATCATCCAAGTCTAACCACCCAATATTTTTCCACCAAACCATGTCCCTTAGTATAGCATCTAAATGTTTTTTAAACACCTCCAGAGATGATGACTCAACCACCTGGGCAGTCTGGTCCAAATATCCAATCTGAACCTCCACTGACACATGCTATTAAATGTTTCAGAACTTCTTGCATCGTGCCCATAGCTGCATTTCCAGGTAGTCAGTCCACTGATCCTCATTTCCCATCTGTTCTAGAAGCTTGTTTTCACTAGCGACTTTTCTGCACCAATCTGACATGACAGAGAGACAGTTAGTTCTCCCTCACCCATGGTTTGTAAAAAACAACTGACACATAAAATTTGCCAAATCCTCCAAAATATACACAGTGGAGTTTTGTTTTAGTTTTTCCTTGGTTTTCAAGTGCAAAATGATCTATTTTACATAGCTCCCACCCCAAATAATATCACTGTGCAGATGCATTTCCTCTTTATTGAAATCTCCCTCCCTGAGATTGGTTCCCAGATTTATTTGAGTTGGAAAACACTTGTTGCGCAGAAGTCTATGAAGAATAATTCATAATAGGTACATAAAGTACTGTAATATCATCATGGTGAGATGTTTTTTGTTCAGGATGCCCACATAGTTTAAAGCAGTGAAATCAGTTAATTAGGTCACCTTTATAAACAAATCAATTCTATATCTACAATTAAACTTTACAATATTCTTCAGTATTTTTGTTTGCTTTCAGTGAGGGAAAGGAGAGGACGTAGGGGGTTCTTCAGTGCCTAAGAATGAATTTCCATTCTACTCTTGTTCACTATAAACACATTTCACTGTGCAGGCCTTCCTATAGCTCAGTAAAATGTTTCAAATCCAAACTCTATCACTCCACTGACTAAACTTTACAATTTTAAACTAATGTGCTGTTTCACTCTTTAACAGAACTCTTAATGGGCCACTTTAACATTGTTTAGATTCCAGGTAATTTGTTACATCCCAAATTTCCTTTTCTGTTTAATGGTTGAAAATTAAATATTTGTCATCAAAAACTAGTGGTCTGTTGAGCAGTGATCCATGTGAGAACAGTGAACCTATGTCTCAGCAAATTTGTTAGTCATCTGTGAGGCAAAACAACACTGACCTTGAGATGTCAAATCTCATTTACTGCTAGTGAATAGGCTGGAAAGAAGGTACGTGGTACCTTTAGAACAGTATTGAAAAATACACTGCTGTGCAGAAGGATTAAATCCTTAGTAACCTGATTAGTAGTTATACTATTTAACTTCAGTCAAAAGCAGTCACTCACAACACCTTCCTAAATCCTCAGATTGAAATTTAAATATTGTGTAACTAATTGCATTTTTCTGTGGATTACTGTACTGTATATCTTAATTAAATTATTCTTATTCACTGGCAACCGTTCACTGGCTGCAGGAACACCTATGCACAGGTACAGGGAGTCACATGAAACTGAGACTGGTGCTCTCTGGGATATTACTCCTGTGAACTTCTCATGATTAGTCTTTCCACCTTTATAACAGGTGATTGTGTTGTTCAGGTCCTTGTTGAATCTCCCCCAAATATAAAATACAAAACCTCAAAGACTTCCAGGCATTCATCTTTAAAATTTAACCCTAGAACTAACAAAGCTCACAAACTGTTGCTAGAAAAGTATGTATTTTATTTGTCTAAATTAATAGATATTGTTGCCATTTTAACATTAGATTTTGCACATTAGGAATTAAAATTTAAAGAATTCAGTAAAAATTTATGCAACAAATTGAACTGCAAAGCTTTCAGGTAATTAAGTGTTCCTTGTTACGTCTTGCGTAGGCTCTGAGCCTGTCAGTGCCAATACATCTTTTTAGACACAAATCTACTGACAACAGTCAAGATAGGATTTGAAATCAAAATACTGCAGGGTTTAATAATAGTATGTGACTGTGCCAGTCACGTGTGTTAATACATTTATGAGTCTGGGGAGCCTGGGCAAAAAGACAATTCATTTGTTCCTAATGCAATTTCATGCAGATTCACACCAGTTGTGATCTCGAATTGTTGCTCCAGAATGTTATCTCTGAAATAGGTTGCCTTCTTCATCTTAGTAGTAGTATTAGACTTCTCCTGCAGCCAGATTCTACTAAAATCTAGCTATGCAGACCGTGAAGTATTCTGTTTTCTGAGGAATGTAAAGAGAAGATGAAAAAAACGCTCCAATTAGACAGCTTGTGACATTCCCACCATGGAGAGGACACAGCATGAAAATTACCAGTATGCATTAATTATAATCTTCTCCTGTACCTTCAGCTTTTGTAACTTGCCAAGTTTCTCCCCTAACTAGTCATATGCTTCTTGTGTGACAAAGAAGCAGTTGTCTAGGTTTTGTTTATGGCTAAGACTAAGGGTCTATCCCACAGAAATTGAAGACATGGCCACATCCCAAAATAGCTGATCCACAGGGACCCAATCAAGCTGGTGTATGGTTCTTTTTCTTTTTCACTGAGTCATTTGTGGTTAAAGACACAAGTTGGGAGTAATTAGTGTTTTCATAAAACTTAGAGCTAGGACTGAGGAGAGAGCAGGAAGTAATTTATCTGTGGTGAGTAAGCCTCGAGAGTCATAATTTCCTTGTTTGTGTTTCAGTTCAGATGAGTGCCATTCTGATGTTTGTTTTATAAGCTGCTTAATAAACTGTAATGTTTATTAACAGTAATCCATTAAGTTTGTCTCCTATGAGACCTTCTCTGTACAGTCAGTGCTCTGCACTTCAGCTAGGAACCCAGTTTTATTTTTCTCTCGGTGTTCCTTACTTTTATGTCCACTCAGAGCCCTTAATGATTTTATCTGAACTTTTATACTGTTCTGCATGGTGAAAGAACCATTCAGGTATAACCTCTGCCAGCTCCAGCTTTTCTGCACAGACAAATAATGTGTATCTAAGTCCTATATTCTAAAACTGCAGCAACTCCATTTCCTTTCTAGGAAGCAGAAAAATTAGCTGTACTGTGTCCCATGGTGAATTTGGGTGGCAAGTAGCACAGGTGACCATAACAACTGCAAGAGGTTTGTTCCATAAAGCTCTGCTCATTTTTAATAAAATTGCCCTTGAGACCCAGATAGACTAGAAATTACTAGGAAGCTTACAGTGATTTTTTTCTCAGCAAAACACTCTGAAATTTCACATGGTGAAAATCACTTATCAGTGCATCTAAACTGAGTTTTATTTTAAAATACTGTTTTAATTAAAGTTTGCAATTCTGAGCCTGCTGCTAGTGCCTGATATCTTGCTAAAAGGTCACAGCACTGGTGGCATTAATGGTATGAGAATCTGATATAGGAGATTATGAAGGTTTGAATTGTGTTTCAGTGCGAGTTTATCATCAGAAGGGGCTGCAGCCAGTCCTCACTTCAGTAAGCTAAGTGATGAAAGCGAGGGGGAGGGCTTGTTTCTTGATCTGTGGTAGTCACAAACAAATAAGGCAGGTGGGAGAGAGCAAGGAAGAGACAAATGGCCATCCATAGTCTCACTGCCTCCTCTGTGGTTGGTGGGCCTCCAGCAGACTCCTGACTCTCACATAGCTGCTGAAGTGATGTGGTGAGGGTTGGCTGGGGCAAAGTGGGGATGGTGGTTGGTACAAAGGCATGCTCTTACCACTGGAGATGATGAGATATGGCTCCATCCCTTTTTCTGAGTTGGTCCTACCAAGAACAGGAACATAGCTCTTGACCCTGTCATCAGATGGCAGTAGTTATTTTGCCTATGCTTCTGGAAATTCTTGAAGCATCCTGATTGCAGTTGTATCTTGAAATGTAAATCAGAAGAGCCTACAGCTACAACATGGCAGCCATCTGTGTTACAGGGGGACAGCAGAGCAGTGGATATTTACTGGAGGAGAAGTGAGTTGAAGGATTTCTCCTCTCAGAGTGACATTGCAGGGAGCTGAAAAGGAGAGATATAATCTGGAATCTTTAAAAGAACTGTGCAAGAAAGAAGTAGAAACAGCTGCTGTATTTCATGAGGCTGGCATTATTCTCTTCTGGGCTCCTGAAGGAGAACAACATCACACCTCCTGGTGCTGAAAAGTGTCTAAAGAAGTAAAACAGATTTATGAACTCTACAACCTCTGTAACTGTGGCATAGCATAAACCAGCAACCTACAGTTGCTGCCATGCAAGGGTAAGAAAAGGACAAGGACTGCAAATTGCCGGGCATGACACTGTGGAAGGTTATAAAATGGTCTTAGAGATGAGGTTGTCTAGCAGTAATTGAAGGCTAAGCTGTCTGCAAACAATCCCAAAGAGAGATTTGGCACAGCTGCGTTACATCTCTGGTCAAAACACAAAATTACTATTACTTTAAAGATATATTGAGCTAGTGAAGTCTGAAACTAAGGGGAACATATTGCCATTGCCCAGTGGGATCTGGCATACAAGCAACACCAAATGCAGAAATGATAATTTGCAAATGGAAGAGAAGCCTAAGCTCTGATAGTCACAGACGCACTCTTCATAACATCTGCCAGATGAGCAGAGGCACAAATTCCAGTGTCTGATTATACATGTTAGACTGTTGGGTTTTGTTGTTATACTCATTTCAAATTGTTCCTTGCTCTTGGATAAAACAAAGCCTCTTTGCCAAAGCTACTGCTGAGGATCGTGTTATCGACATGAATGTGAGTTATCAATAGCAAGGAAGTGTTTCTTAAATTTACTGAAATTCCAAATATGTTTCAGGAAAAAAAAAAAAAGTGAAAAAAAAACATTTACTTTTTAAAGCTTTTCATTTCAGACTGGAAAATCTAACACACAGCCTCAATCATACCAAGAAAATGGATAGGCTGAGAGTACTGCTACCTACAAGAGCTAAAAATGCCTATACAGTGACATAAGCAAATAGACCTCTGTTTATTTTTCCTGTATAGAAGATAAACTGTGCTAGTTCTAAGATTTTGATGCTTTCCTGAAGTATCCTTTCTGTAAGGAAAAAACTTTATAGGTTGGAGCCTTGGGAACACTTTCAAGTGAACACCTATGGAAATCTGTGATGAGAAATGGGCTGAAAGTCAAGACTATATCAAAAAGGACTTTGTCAGTGCAGAGAAATACATATTCTGGCAAAATAGGTGAAGTCAGTGTGATGCCGAAGTGGGAGGGAAGCAAAGATCTTTCTGCCCAAAACAGCTTAGGAGGTCAATAACTACCCCAGGATGTGATGGCTTAACACTGGGCCATGATTCATCTGGTCCTAATGAGCTTTTGGGTGCTTCAGAGTAGGTGATTCAGCACAAGGTATCTCAAAGATTAGCTGACTACAGTTAGTAAGTTGCTTCTATGTGTTGGAAATTCTTTATTATGCTGCTGTTATTGGCTGTGGAAGGAGGAGGAAGTGGAAAACCACTATTCTAAGAAGATCTTTATGCACAGGTTTATTTTAGAGTTTCAAGGTCATGAAATAGATCTTAGAAACAGAATGAGTTTCTCAACACAGCTTTTGTGTTGTCCAGCATCCATAACACTGACCTGAAGATAATGACTTTTGACAAAGGTAAAAACTACACATCTTTCACTTTCCTCATTAAAATCTTCCTATTATTTTAAAAGATGTTCTTCTAAGACATCAAGCTGCTGTTTTGTGTTTCAGCCTTCCTCTGTGACCGGAGCTACTGAAAAGTTTATTCTATCAAATAGGGCAAAAAATAGTAGGACCTGATTGCTGTGGGTAACAAGGCAAATCCAGGAATTAAATCCAGGGTGCCTTACTCTCCCACCTAGACATAACCTGAGGATGATGTTTTCCAGTAGCAGGCTACTCCATACTGGAGAGCAACACAAAATTTAACAGTTTTGATGCTTATGAAAAGAGGAATTATAATCCCTGATAAGAACTTCGATGGACTTTGTTCTTTTGAAAACAAAGCTAACCACTGGAAGAGATTTCACATGTAGATGCAGTTCTCTACAGGTTTCCAAGCTAATCAAGATGGATGCAACTTTCTTCTAAAGGGTATACAAACTATATATGGCCAATCATCCTTCAGCCTTTAAGTTTACAAGTCTGACATCAGTCTAGAAATCCCAACTTTTTCAAGAGATGATAAATATTATCTGCCAATCTCTTCTGCTGAATAAACTCTGTTTGATCTGCATTAATCACACTTGGCAGGAGCTGTTCAAGCCTGCTAGCAGCAATCCTGGTGAACAGCTTGGCATCATTGCTTAATAATGAAGTGGAACTATATGAAAAACAACATGAAGGAGCCTTCTTTTCATTTCCATCCTAAAGTTAATGAAAGACATGAAAGTGAATAGTTTAAAATATTCAATAGATCTGAAATTGTCTTGTTATGATCATACTATTACTCTCAAGGGCAAAAAATATCCCTCCTTTTTTAGATTTTTACTATCAAACTGTGTCACAAGTGAACAGAACTGAGAAATACCAGATACTTCTATAATTTTTTGAACTTTTCATAACTTCAATAAATAAACAGTGTTTTCTGAATTATTCTTCACAGGTTTTGTCCAAAAATATTTTAATCATTATCACTTGTCACTCCAAAATGGTCAGACACAGTTCAGAGCTCTATTCTTCCTGTGATTTTTGTGGGTCAGCAGAGGGTCAGAGACAGATCTGTACATCACTTCAGTCCCACAAACCCTGTTGTGAGAGGCTTCCCTGGTATTTAAGTGGTGAGTTGAATACACGCTGAGTATTTCTGCAAAAAACACCAGGTGTGGTTGCAGGTTCTCATCCAGTGAATGCTTCAGAATGTCTTTCATTAACTTCACCCGAGTGTGTGGATGCACTACATTCAGTGGAACTATTAACAGAAGAAAAGTTCAGCACAGAAATAAGTCATTGGTGGAAATAGCTATTAGAGATCCAGGATGGGTGAGAAACGAATTCCCGTGGGGGTACATTGCACCTGCCTTGATTCTGAATAAATGGGAAGAGGGAGTAGCAAAGAAAGAGAGCATGGAGGGAAATGAGGAGCTTTGTGCTGGCCACAGATGCAGGTTGGTTCTTAAACATGTTTCTGCACACAGATGTAGATAAAAAACATAGCTTTTTGGACAGATGAGAAAACCCTTTTCTGTTATACTCTGCTGTTCATGGCATACTCCACACTCAACAGTAGCAAGGATAAGTCTGCATAGAAATGGTTTGTGCAAAATAGATGTGCTTCTCATCTGACTAGTCAGAAGAAATAAATAAAATCACTGCAATGCTGAGATTTTTAGGGCATATGCTTGTGGGGATAGATTTCTT
This sequence comes from Bambusicola thoracicus, assembly GCA_002909625.1. NCBI lineage: Eukaryota > Metazoa > Chordata > Aves > Galliformes > Phasianidae > Bambusicola > Bambusicola thoracicus. The sequence continues at coordinate 4,023 of PPHD01004381.1, read as the reverse complement.
CAGTCTACATTCTTACCAATTTGTTGGTCTTTACTATAAGAAAAGGTTAATCAATGAAATTTTAAAAAGACACTATATACAGGACACTTGGAAGACTATAAAAATATTAATTGCTAGTGTACCAAAATATTTTCAATTACTGGTAACACAAATTTTCTTTCTTCTATGCACATGCACACAGTTTCTCAATAAGTTCAAGTGATTTGTTGCATAATCATTTCCCTCGAAATTCACTTTTGACTGTCCCTAAAAATAACTTATGTTTCAAATTTTAGTTCATTCAGAATTACTGTAACTAAATGGCAATATAACCAATTACTTCAGATTATAACTCATAATATATTATTCAAATTATTCTCTCTTGTCTAAGAAGTTGTCAATTTAATGAGGCATAACAAATCATTTGCTATCTCAGCTACAATTGCTCAAAGCATGCATTCTGTATTTAAAATGTATTTACACTGCATGCATAACATTTTTAACATAATTGACTGCAGTGACTCTTAGTCTCTCAATACTCTTTACTTACTGGCTAGAAATTCTTTGAGATAAAGATAGAAAGTAGGAAATACTTCTAGACATCTAGAAAAATAACTAGAACACAGGTTAAATTCTTTACTTGCTTTTTGATAAATCAGAAGTCTACTCCCTGAGGAGCTGTTAGGCTAATTGGTAATGAGATGTTAATTACTTTATGTCCTGGTACAGTGGTGTCATCTGACACAGACATAAAAACTGTCAAAGGCCACCTTCTTTTTGTCTGGTATTCAATGGAGCTCTTGCTATTCCTTCTACTGAAAATTGAAAATAGCAACCAAAAACTAGAAGAAGAACAAATATTTAAAAAAAAAGAAAAAATATCAGAGAACGAAGACTATGAAATAACTATCTAACAGATATAGAAGTACAGGGAAAAAAATATGAATAAAATTTTTGAAATTGTTTTACTTCTAAACTCACAAATGACAGATTTAACTGAATGTTAAATGTAAGTACCCATCAACCACTTTGATTTTTGTTTTTTGTTTAAGAAGATTGAAGGATTAGTTACTCTTCCAATGTGAAACTTCAGTGCCCTCGGTGAAAAAAAAGAAGTCTGCTTAGAAATTCAGGTCCTGATCTATGGGGTGAAATATCTGAAAAAAAAATGCTACCTATCTGTCATGGTTTTATGATTTTTGGTTATTGGTATTCCACATCATAACATCGTGTAGTGCACTGACGGTTAAAGAGTTAATGCTTCCTGTCTGGAAGAGAAGAACTACATTCCCCAGAAGAGTGTTTGCTGTTCCGTTATCATTCCTGCTCAGGGGGGATACATATAAGGCCTCAGTAGGTCACCTGATAGCCCTCATTTCGATTGTCAGGCTCTCTCGCTGCTGCTCATCCTGACCGCACACCATTAAGTGTAAGGCCTCCAGCTTTTTCGGACTCTCTTTCCTTCATTTGATTATTATGATTATTAACAAAATTGAAATCTTTTCTTGATTCAAGATGAGATATATTTTAATAGATTTATATTTATATAATAGAGAAAACAGTTGTTATTTGTTGTTGAATTCTCAGTAATCCAAATGAAAATAAGAAATTCTCCATTGTCTACATTTCAAAACATTGTCATTACAAAAGAGTAAGAAATGTAAAGCACTTGGAGATTAAAAGGTGATCTTAGGATAATGAACAACAAATCTTTGTGCATGCTGATTGAATTTGATAAAGATGCCATAGACATTAAATTATAGCAATATGAAGCAATGGAAACATGCTTCCTTCAAAGGCTCATCAGGATTTCAATTTACAACCAAATTTTTCAATGAGTTTTACCTTCACGGTTAAGGACAGCCATGCTTTTGAGGTAACTGTACTTACCTTTTCAACAGAAGAAACCAGTCATTCTCAGGGAGAGCTGAAGTCCATCTACCCTGATTTTTCTTCCTGTACAGAACTGACTCTCTGGATAAGCCATCTAGTCTCTTTTCTCACTCAATATTTTTCCTCAAGTTGTAGCAAAGCTTTGCTTTTCATGTTTGGTAATGTTAGCTGTGTTATGAACACCCTTTTGTTTCTGGTGACCGTATTTTTCCTGTAAATTTATCTGAAAACAATTGGGAAGTATAAACAACTAAACAAAAAGATCTGTTCAGAGCCATAGCAGATTGATACTTGTCTTCCACGTAGCTGAGAGTGACTTCTGAAATTACTTGTACGTGAAACTTTCTAAAATACAAGAAAAAACACAGTAAAGTACATGGTAATTTTGTAATGTAAAAACAGAATCCAGATTCAAAATCAAAATAAAGTCTGTACTAGAAGACATCTTTCAAATTAATTACATAAGATGCAATTAAAACTAATTGAGTGTCACCTGGCTTGAGGAGCAGAAAGAAGCAGTTTGAACGTAAAGGAATTAGGCTTATTTTTAGACCGTTATGAGAGAAGCAGCAAGTGAGGAAGCTGACCTCAGAATCGACAATGATCTACATTAATCTTGATAATTAGAAACTACTATATTTTTTCAAGATTCAGTTTAGAGGGAGCAGCACCCAGGAGTGCCACTATTTCTCTTCTGTGACATTAGGGAAAATGTGAGCTTCTATTTAATACATTCAAGTTATACTACTGAATCCAGAATTTTGATGAAGGCAGATCTGAACATGCGTACAGATTCCATTTAAATTTTCTTTTTAATACATGTATCCAAGATTCAATTATTTCTTGGCTTAACTTTAATGTATTGCCATGAGTCTTCCTTATAATTTATGCTTTTACTACATAAATGTGTCAAGGTGAATGGTGAGTGGCGAACAGCAGGATCTGCTTTAACAGTACTTCTGTCTTTCTAAAAATGAGGTGTGATGGCATCATCAGCACACATATCTCAATAAACATAGAGTCTCTTTAAGGGTCTTGGTTACTATTTCTTCAGAGGGCAGATTGCTTATAAGTAGGAACTCTCAAAATATATCTTTGTTTCCGCTTATGGGATTTTCACCTACCTTACTATTTTCTGGAGATAGAAGTTCATTATTTGCTTTGACAAGGACTTTGAGATCTATCACTGTTGAAGCTTATCTTGCAAGGTGGGTTTTTTGTTTTTTGTTTTTTTTTTTCCCCTAGGATTTTTTAAAATAAGACCAGTCCAGAGAAGAAAAGCTTCCTGTAATTTCAGAGTTAAAGATATTCTTGACAATCTGCACGGTTTCTTCCAGGGCACTTCACTGAGACATCTGACCAACTTTATCCCTGCAGCCTTCATCCCGTGCTGTGAAAATAAATTCATGGATTAAGCCCTCTTGCTATAATCACCTTAACAACTCTGACTTTAGCTCCCTATTTGCAGTTGCCATTTTCACTCAGGGCACTGTTAGAGTTAATGGCAGCCTTCATAAAACACAGCATTGTTTTTCACATGGACAAAGTAACTACAAGGAGAAAAAAAAATGAAATGGTGAATTAGTTGATTAAACAAATACCATTAAACAATACATGTTACATATCACACAAGGAGTAAGACCTTGTTTCATAGAAGCATGCTCCTGCCTTTTCCTCAGAAAAAAAAAAGGGAAAATTAAAGTGTCATGGTTTCATGATTTTTGGTTAGAATCATAGAATCATAGAATTGCTAAGGTTGGAAAAGACCCACAGGGTCATCCAGTCCAACCATTCACCCATCACCAATGTTTCTCACTAAACCATGTCCCTCAACACAACATCCAAAAGTTCCTTGAACACCTGCAGGGTTGGCAACTCCACCACCTCTCTGGGCAGCCCATTCCAGTGCCTGACCACCCTTTCAGAGAAGTAGAATTTCCTAACATTCAGTCTGAACCTTCCCTGGTGCAGCTTGAAGCCATTCCCTCTAGTCCTATCACTAGTCACATGAGAGAAGAGGCTGACCTCCAGCTCAGTACAACCTCCCTTCAGGTAGTTATAGAGAGCAATAACGTCTCCCCTGAGCCTCCTCTTCTCTAGACTGAACAATCCCAGCTCCTTCAGCTACTCCTCATAAGGCCTGTGCTCCAG
>PPHD01004380.1:0-28698 GCA_002909625.1 Bambusicola thoracicus | reverse complement strand
CTATTACAAGGTACTATCCCCACTACAGATCTTGCCTTGCTTGCTGGCTGCAGATCACAAACTGTTCTCACATCCCAAGAATCAACAGTGCGTTCTAAACTTTGTTTAAAACAGTATTTTAAGTCAGGTCAGTAAACCTAGCTTGAACTCAGCCTGCCATTGCCAAGTCTAACGGTACTTATGACAAAAAAAAAAAAGGTTTCTTTGCTCAAAATTACGTCAATGTGCAGCATTCACTTTGGTGTACTGGAATCTGCGGAATGCAAACCTGTAACCTTTAGCTGCAGTGGGCGCACAGACCAGGGAAATGAACCGCCCTGAGAAGCATGCAGTGGTTCAGAACTCCAATTTCCTCTAGGATACTTCAAATCGTATGTGCACAAAGGATCTAGTGTTAAATTAGTTACTTCGTGAGCATTGCTTCTGTTAAAACATGACATAAACGCTGAGCTGCAATCTATAAACAGAGACCAAAGGATAACACATCCTGCAGCAAACACGCCAACATTCAGCACTGAGGCTGACCTGGTCCTTGGTTTCCTGGTGCTGGAAAGAGATCTTTTCTTCCTCACTGCCCTGAGACACTGAAATGTGTTTCTAAGGAGGATGCCAGGGCTTTATGCTTGGACAGGGCTCTCCAGCTGCAGGTTTGACACTCCTCCTGGAGAAGCACTGCACACACATCCCTTCTGCAGACAAAGGAACTGCTGACAGCACAATAAAATACTCTGAAGAACTTCAACTGGGAGCTTTAATCATAGAGGAATTTCACAGAGTAACCTGAAGCCTAGAAATGCTACAATCCATCTATTTACTATTAACAGTAGTATCTTTTTCACAGTAGAATGCAGATGGAAGTGTGTTTTGCTTTCCATTCACTCCCCGGCAGTACTGCATTTGATAAAGCCATTTGCTGCGCAAGAACGTGTTTTTGGCACACCACTTTTAACAACTTCACACGCCAAAGCTTTTGAGGCCATTGACTCCAACTACCATTGCTGTTGCTTATAGAAAACGTTAGCTTCTTTGTATTAACAGAGAAGTTTGTACACACATTTTCCACTTTGTTTTTCCATAAGCATCCTTTCCAAACACATCACAGCAGCAAGTTGCTTCCTAAGCTGCCACCTCCTCCACTGAAAACATGCTGGCACAGATACTTTTCGAAAGAAGACCTTCCCAAATCTCAGCTCCACACCCCCAGAAGTTGGTGCCGAGAGTGGCAGAAAGTATCTCGTAATCAGAAATCATAGAGGTGGCCTAAAATACTACAGCTGACAGTTGTGATTCAAGTGTGCAAGTCTGTAAATAACCTACGTAATTTTCAGATGAAAGATCAACTCCATACACTCAGGCCCATTTAACAGCTGTGAAAACCACATTATGGCAACAAATGCCACAACCAACTCTAAATCCTGAACAAATTAGCAGGGATTCAGCTAAGTTCCCCATAAGCCCTGTAACAGTTGAGCTTTACAGAGCCACGAACAAAAGCTGCATCCCCATCAGAAGAATTCGCTGAAAGGTTGAGCACATCTGGAAGTCCTGAGCTGTGCCACAGCCCATAACTTTAGCTGCATGGTACCAACCAAGGCAAACCACATGAAGAAAGGATACAGAGAAGCAGGTGCAAAAGCACACGTTATTCTTCCACTGTAAGTTCTCTGACAGACTCAGAGCAAAGGACAAGGAGAAAAAGCATCCAATAGCTTCTCTTCCAAAATAATTACTTAGGAATGGGAAGTGTCCACAAAATATACTTCATATTCCTAACACATCCCTTAAGTTTTCCCTAAGCCACAACTGTAGCGTGCCATGAGAACAGAGAAGAGGAGTAAGGGCATGGCAAAACCCTGATGGCAGTCAGAGCAGCGACTGATATTTTTAATAGCAATGATATATATCTCTAAAATGGATAGGAAGAGAACTCAGATGACAGAAAAGTGGATTTGCATGGCACGGATCTGGTAGGTGCATGTCACTGCACAGAGCTGGTGAAAGCACTGAGACCAGTGGTGGGATGCCAAAACCAGCAATTTATTCTACAAAATGATTTTATTGTAAATTGAGATGGTAGGTCAGCTGCAACAGAAAACTTTTGAGAGAATGAAAGCATTTACATATCCATTTTGATGGAAAGCTGATGTAATCTTTGCAGTAACAGCAGATACCATTCCCCCCCCATTGTGACAGCAAAGCACAGATCATCCTAGACAGTGTGACTGGAACTTCAGCTTCAAGCTGGATTGAGAGTGTGCCAATACTCCTTCTCCTTAAGATGCCACAGCTCCAAGTCATTTATCACTTCTGCAGTTTATCATTTGAAACCCAGATACTGTTTTTGGCAACAGTGCCATAAGTACTGCTGTTCTAATCCATATTCTAATCTACCCAATTAACTTTAAGGTACATTCCCAAATTAGGAATGAGCAAAAATGCACCTGTTTGTGATTTCAACTTTATCTACTGATATATTCATCAAGGTTTAAGGTTTGACCAGAAACCACTGCTGCTGCTGAATGCATTGAACTCAAGTCTTCCACGTCCTGGCACACGTGTTTTACTCCGTGCTGAGTAAAGTCCTAAGCAACACATATTAAGCTAATAGAAGAGTTCACATTTCTGTGCAAATTCCTAAAATAATTGCAATTCTCAGCTCTGCCCTGTTTTTGTCATGATGAGCTCAGACCTTGCTCACCAAAGTTGTTTGTCATCCTTATTCATCATCTGGTAGTGGGTTCCAAAGTTCTGGCTGAGCAGAGCGCTCTTTCAAAGCTCCAGCAGCCCATCCCTTAAGTGCCACTGCTCTCCTGGCACGAAGCAAGAGAAACATTCCCACTTCACATGGCTGCCTTGAGTCAGAGCTGATCGGAACAGAAACAAAGAGGCCTGTGAGTTACATCAAACCATCCTGCTAGAGACCCTGAGGATAACGTACTACTACTAAATCTCTGCTGTGAGGCAGGATGGGGAAAGGCACTGAATTTTGCAATGCACTCTGCACATCATTGTGAACTTCACTAGGTAAAACATGCACAGGTTGCTATTCTATTTATTCCTCACTTTTGAGGTTTTATTTTAAACCATGGATGTTGAACAACTACACAGCGCAATACCTGCTGTTGCAGACCAAGAATAAATCAGATATTTATTTAGCTGCAAACATTTCGGTTATACTGGTTCTATAAGATAACACTCGAAACAGAAAGTCTACAGATGCCAGAGTGAGAAGATCAAAGTCTTCCTCATGTTACAAGACTGCCTGTGTGCAAAAGCAGCACCATTTGCTGGAGACATGAAAAAAGCAATGTTTACTGTAATGAAAAACAAGGGAACGTGTCTATTGCTTTAATCCTAAGTAATTTAGAATATTAAAAACAGCACAGAACATATCACAGAGCTGCTGTGCTTGTAACATGAGGTCACGAAGAAAGGCCATAAGCCATTAGTTAAATCATTATTTTTCAGAAGCTGCTGTTTGTACACAATGTGAAGCATAACGTATTTTTTTTTCCTCCTCCAAATCGGTCATTTGCATGGAAGTCAATACATCAAACACAAAAAATCCAGCATTCCTGTTCTAACAGCATGGCAGGAGGCATTAGATAAGAAGAGTTTGGGAGCTGGTTGATAAGAAGATACACTTCAGCCTGAGCAGCATCATACAGCAGAAGCCAGCACACGGCAGAGAGGATAGAAATTCATCCAACAGAAGTGCCTCCATACATCCCAGTGATAACACTGAACAAGATGAGGAACTCACCAATTTGCAGGACATATCTTCCAGTGTACCCTTGGCACAATGTCTGTTTGAAAGTCCCAAGCATGTTCTGGAAGTCAGAAAGGAGCTCTTCAAAGCCCTGCATCTAGCAGAATTAAGAAGTCATCTGGCTGAACACTACAGGCTACAGATGCCAAGGCCACAATCATTAAGTTTACCAGCAGACAGATACCTGCAACAGACACTTGTGCAGCTCATCAATTCCACGTGGAAGTGACACTTCTGGATTTACTTTTGTCCCTTACCATCCCGTATACGTGACCTACACAGCTTTCTTCTGACCCATCTCAAGTTGGCAAGAGAATTCAGCCTCACTGTAACCTTTCTTCTTATTTCTGCTGCAGGAACCACACTCTGCTGATGTCTCTGCAGCTGACAAACTTATGCCTATCATGAGACAGCCTCACATCAGACAACCAATTCACAGATAAATGGGAAATTATTAACTGTGGAAGGTGTCACAGCATTGGAATTCAGGTCATACAGAGTGAAACATAACCTGCTAAATGGTTTTGGTCCCATTGGCTTTGGGCAATGGAAATTAATCTGCACAGCACTGTAAATGGCCATGGCCAAGAGCAGACCCCTGTGACTGATAGGAGAAGCTGAGAGCAGACAGCAGCTTGTAACCAAAAAAGCTTGGGGACTACTGACAGGCAACTGAGAGCTCTGTACGTGTGCACTGGGTGTGCTAGATGACTACAGCAAGATTAAAGCACAGCTACAAGTCCTAGCCTAGATAAAACTTGAAGATTAAAGCTCATGTTGTAGGTGTGTAAAACATTACCACTCCTTTCATTACAAGTCAACCTAAAAATGTTTCCATTAGACATCGCTGTGATTACAAACATGCAAACTGATACTTTAATTCTCAAGAAAAGGTGTTAGTGCTGTGGGAGAAGAGGCACAACTGCTCCAAGATTGTCTCATTGTGTGGCACGCACCTGCCAGAAATCTTGGCAACATTAACACACTGTTAATGTAATCCCTCAAATATTTAGTGCTGAAGCTTTGGCTATTTAAACATACAAAGATGTTTCCGTCTCTCAAGGATCAGCAGTGATATGTGATTAGGTTTGTATAAAGCTGCAGAAATCTGGCTGAATGAAAATAACCTGAAGGAAAGAAGGAGAAACCAAACAAAGTGAGACAGCACCTGTTTTTATTGAGGATAAGTATATCATACCAACTTGATAATGTATGTTTCAGAAGAAGGGGAACACCATGTATGACGTGAACCACATTATGAATAAAGTGACAAACAGGGTTATGAGTGAAAGCAAGGAGATGAACAGACAACAACTCAGCTAAGGAGCCAGATAAAAAAAGAATTAATCCATATACTTGGAATAGCAGGTTAAAGGATGTACCTGCAAAGTGCCACCAGGACTCACCTTTAGCAATAACCTGAGTGTTTCTGTAGAGACAAAAAAAAAAAAAAACAGTGATGAAAAGCATAAGATGTATCATCAGCACAAAGCATGAAAACATGACTGATAACTTGAGTTCCAGAAATAGAATGAAGTTCAGTGCAAATCCAGCAGTATGGAATTAAAACCTCATCATTAAACACATAGAGCCTAGTAACAGATGAGCTATAATCTGGAAGCTAATTAGTTAACAGTGACTTTGGAGAAAGTTCTCCATAGTATTTAGCTAAATTGTACAGCTAACTGAAGGGCCCCCAAATAATCAGACCGTTAATATCTTTTGTCAGGTGTTTGTCAGGACTATTTTTAACTCCCAAAATGTTCTCAGGAGGTTTTTCAGTGTCTTTCCTCTCTGCGCATCTGTTCCCTGCGTTGTCTGCAAGGGAAGCTAGGTGCAGGTCTTCACAGAGCACTTACCTCCACCAGACAACATTTCAGACAGCAATACGCACTAGGCAGAGCCAACAGGACATCCATCAAGGGCACTGATCAGCAAGACAGTTCTTAACCTCAGGATCTAATTAAAAGGGATTACGATAGTCAGGGCCGTACTGCAGTGCAGGCCGTGCACAGCGTGTTGATCTGCTGACACTAAGTTCTTTTTTATGCAAGACTTAAGACACTCCTTAAAACATTTACAGACACATAAGGAAGATAGATGGTGCTCTCTTAAGCCACACTGTACCTTACAACATCACTGAAGCTCGCAGATCCCTGACGTGCAGCAGAACTCTGACAGACGTATCAGGTGAGAACGTACAGTAACTGCAGTGCAGCCCAGCAATACAATCAGTGCAACATGCTGATGCTCCTAACATGCAAGAAACACCACCACCCATTTTCATAGCCCATATCTGTCCCCCAGTCTTGTTTTCCTTAGCAGCAACAGTTCTCCAAGTTTTGGTGTGATCATTCCAAGCCAGTTCTTTCAGAGAACACAATGTTACCGTTCACTACTTCAAAGGACCCCTATTGAACTTGTTGCCTTTTTGAAGCTGCAGTGCAAAGTATAAACTTTATGTGCCTAATATAGCTTTCACATGGTTGAATAAGCAAACCAGACAAATGCCACTCTCCCCGGCCTCCAGCACTTTGAACTCCTCCTCGTAGGAATCTCACATTAGTGTTCCACATAACACATAAAAGTGAATTTTCAGACAGTGGTTAAAACTGAGCCTCATTTAACAATACGAGCGGTAACTGCTAAGAGGTCTTACGACATATGGAATTATATCTTCCTAATAAAAATTAACGTGCAAATTTCATTAGACGGAATGTATTGTGATATTTCACAATAGATTCACTGCCCTGCAACTGTTTTTTTTTTCCCCACCAGTTCTCGGAAAAGGCACACAGCCAAGCTGTTAGATGGCAGGTTTAGCAGCGGCATCTCCTGCAAGCACGTGCCACAGACGTTCAGACAGTCAGCACAGGAGCTGCTTCTTGCTGTTGGTTTTATTTTAGTAAACAAATGAACCAAAACCAAATGAGTGAACCAGTAGTGTCCTCACACAGGCACACCCACAGAAGGTAACATGACAGTGACCGGACTACTGTTACATCTGTGAGGCACACGTCCAGAGTCAGCCACTCTTCATAATGCACAACTATGTGATATATACACCTCCTTCAAAGTTTCCCTAGTGCTAGTTCAGGGGAAGTTCCCCACTTTCTCACCGCAGACAATCCACCGCATGACCTCTTCCCACTGTGCATAATAAAGAGCAGAGCTTATGTTTCATAGCCTCAAAGAGCAGTACAGCCCAACACCACAACCCCCCCCACCTGCACACCCAGTGATCCCCCAGGGCTGGTGTGGAAGCCCAGGGCCAAACAGAGCTGCAGGCAGAGCACTCAGCAGGACCCAGCCCCTGGGAAAGCCCACCAAGGGGAAACACCTGAGCTCTTCCAACACCAACCAAGCGCTGGGGCAGCTCAGGAAAGGGAATCGCTGCCCAAGACCAGCACACATTTTGGTTCCCCACTGAACAGCAGTCAGGGCACTGAAGACTGCCTGCCCCACACACCAGGACCCACTTCTACACACCTTTGCAGCAAACATTTCAGCCCCTTTAGAGCACACTGGGCAGGAAGCACTGGTTTGAACAGTTCTTTCAACCTGCAGGACTAATAGTTGCAAACATATCAGAAAACACAAGTTAAACATAACATTTTTTTTTTTTTAAGCGCTGCAAACTGCCAAAAAATATCCATAAAGCACTTTTATTTGTCACAAGGCAGCAACATTCGAGCTGAATACCAGCAAGCTGTTTTCCTCTTGTTCTGCCGTGGCTACCGATAGCAGTTCGGTCTGCTTTCAGGAGCTCTGCAAGAATTATCAACAAAGTTCTGACAAATGCACATCAAAGCCTGCTCAGCTCAGCCTCCCTCCCCACTTACCAACAGAAGGAAAAATCTCCAAGCCCTTTCTGGGGGAACCACATGAAAGAAACAGGAAGAAATATGGCCTGTTTGGCGTGTCTGCGTGCCAAAATATCCTAATACAGCTGAAGGTTTTCTTGGTGGCACTACTGCATTAGATCCATGAAAGGCTCAAAAGGGAAAATAGAGATCTGTGCCTCCTCACACACATGTACGCCCATTTACTGAAGCCGGCCAAGTCTGCCTGCGTGTGTTCAAAGAGAGGCAGGGGCACACGAGGCATGTTTCCAGACAGAAGGGAGTCGACTGCAGAGATCGCTGACCGATGTCACAGCAAAAGCCACACGTGGAAAATAAACCACTTCTTTGTTTCCCCCAGGACAAAACAGGGCCTCACTGGGCACGCTGTGCCCCGAGAGCTGCCGACAGCAACGGGATTTTGGCAGTGGAAGAGTTCCTCCTCCCCACCCCCTGCTGTCACCCCAAGCAGCGTCTCCCACTTCGCTGTATGCAAGGCTTTAATTTTTGTCACTTGGAAGTGACAAACCTCCTTTCACAGAAACAAAAGACTGTAACTGCATATCACAATCATTAGGTTTGTGACAGCCAAATTTGGCTAAGTGCTAGTTTCTACTAGCTCTGCACAAAGCTTACCTGTCAACCGAGCTGTTGTTTCAAGTATTCAGTTTTATTACAATAAATGACAGCTTTCCTTCTCCAGCTTTTATTTCAGATTAGCAAGGAAGCGTTACACCTTAATGAAATACACAGTAACTGCAACAGATGAATTTATCTGAAGCACGACGCAAGCCTCCAACCTCCCCAGAGCATGCTAGCCCCGTGAATGGCAGTAGCACAAGGAGCCTGCACTGACAAGCAGCAGCACGGAAAACAAGGAGCAAAGGGGAGACACCGAGGTGAAGTCACACATCGCATCCAACCTCACCACACCACACCACACACCATCTCAAGGAGCAGACGGCGTTGTGGATGCAGACGCGTGGAGCACAGCCAGCCTGTCAGGTGCCCAGACGCAGAAACAAACAGCCACCTTTCCGCCGAAGTGCCTATGAAGAATCCCGAGCAAGTTTAAGCAAGGCAGGAATGTGATTGTGTCATCGCCCTTTCAGCACGATGCGTACCTTTTATTTTCCTAATGACTCAATTATGCAGGTAAAATTAAATGCCTGAAAGGAGTTCTTCCTGGCCCCAAAAACTGAAAATCCTTGTGTCTATCCACAAGTCAGCTATTGCAGGAACAGCAACACCGCAAGCTTCCTTACCTTGTATGGCCAAACCTGGACTGGGAAGACCGAATGCATGGCTCAGGCTGGGAGTAAAGACAGCTTGGTGGTTTGTTTCAACTCTGAAGCATTTTAGCAGCATTTCACAAACCCCTTGGAGTCATTCTAAACATGGGTATTTATGCAGTACAAAAAAGAGAGGGGCAGGAACTGTTAGACCTGGAGAGCTACAGCACTGTCATCATCGGTTCCTAACATGGCACTGACACACCTGAGCCCACCATGCATCTCCTGGGCTCCTGGGTCTCCGTTGGACACAACATCATGCTCCCACAACCTGTGGAAGGACTCAGTGCTGGGACATAGCCACCACAAATTGTTTTTCTCTATATTCTTGATAATATCCAAATACAGTAACAAGCAACCAACTGTAGCTAAGCTTACATAAACCAAGATCATCTTTGGTATCTGTATTTCCAGTAAAATAACTCTCAATTACTCAGCTCATCTGTATTTATGACCATAAAATACTACATATAGTAGAATGTTATCACAGATGAGCTGGAAAGTGTCCCTCTATTAGAAAACATGTCTTCCTGCTCTGGAAGAAAAGGCCTTTATTCAATCTTTTTCGGGTAAAGCAGGCAAATATTGTGGTCAAATCACCTCCACAGAACACAGCAGACCTCAAAAAAAAAGGCATTGCAGAACAGTCTCTGCAGACAGAGGTACAAAAGGCTGGGACAATCCAGCTTGGAAAGGAAAAGCAAACAAAACCCAAAGAAAACAGAACACACATCCATACAATTGCAAATGAAAAAACCGCTGGGAAAAAAAAGATTCTTTATTCTTCCTCCTGCTACAAAAACTAGGAGGCGCTCAATGGAATTACCACATATTGGGGCTATAAAAAAAACAACAGGAAATATTTTTGCCCAAGTTGTGGAATTCATTGCATAGCATAAGGTAGAAGCTGAAGGTATAAACCGCTCCAAAGGTTCAGGCAAATCCACAGCTGACGAATGCACCAGGCCTCCTTACCCACAACTGCCTGCACAGCCCCTCTGGCTCCGGCCATCCCCAGCTGCTGGCAGACACCCGAGGAGCCATCAGTACGTCATCTGCCTGCCCTGCTTCTTTCCCCTAATGATTTACTTCTGGCCACTGTCACAGACCGCATGCCAAGCTCCACACACACTCCGCAGACCTTATTATCCCATCATTCACGTGTTCTGATAATCATTTCACATGAACAGGTTTACTTCCCCAGCTCTACACCGTAATATATTAAAAACGCTATCTGCAAATTACGTATAGTTTAAGTCACTTCCTTAAGTTGATTAAATAGGAGAGAATGAAATGAAATTCCCAGCCTTTACAGTTCACTCTTTCCACCCGTACGTACAAATGCCATTTTACCAGGTTGCAGTTCATTCCCTACCACCACCATTTCATTTGTGCACCTTCCACAGCCATTTGTTTCCATCCTGTGAAACCATTAGAAGAATCAATTTGAACTCCAGAGCAAGCTGAGAGTAATGGACCCCCGTGTTTACGTATCAGTAAGTACACAACTATTTAATTGGATCTATTTGCTAAAAACTGCATCTCTCAAAGCAACAGCAGCATCCACCACGGCAACAAGGAGCTGCCTTACATTTCTTATGTAAACCCACATTCCCAGTATTGTTTTCCTGCTTAAAACTGCCAGAATAGCAATCACTGACTACTGAAATAGAAGGCACATCTCCCATCCGGTTTTACTCCTGAAATTGAACTCTTTTTCAAAGGGAAGTAATTAAGCTGCTGCCCCTTTTCAGCAAGACAACTCCAAGACTGATGTCATAATTCAAGCGACAGACTGTGAACAGCTCTGCAACCATAGCATTTAATTTAGAAGTCAGCACTTGACACATTGAAGTATTTGGAATTCCTGAAGTCTGGCTGTCTGCACAGTTGCATAATTTGAACAGGAATAACCTACTTACAACCAGGCAAGATAGAAGTATGTCAACAGACAATCCCTTCTACGTCAAGGGACATCTCCTTCCTCATCGCATACCAGCGGCAAGAGCATCACTCACTGATCTGCCATGGTTTGGTTTTCTTCTCCTTTACGCTAGCGAACTACAATGACTTCAAGAGCTGTTACGTTTATCATCGCATCTTCCTGTGGAAATATACTCAAATGTTTTCAAAGGTCATCAAGAAATAAGTTTACACGTGTAAGAGACTCCACCAGTGAAACGTTAGATGTGCAGAAACCAACACCAGTGCAAAGGACCCAAGGCCTCCTCTCTGCCAGGGACACGTGAGATCGCACAAGCACCGTCCATCTTACAGCAGGCATCACACATCCATTCAGGAGAAGGACACAAACATAAAAAGCCTCCAGAAATAACGTTTGGGCACTTGTTCAGCTCCGCACACACAGGGGAAGCTGTATTTTCTTTCGCCCCTCCCAGCAAACAGCTGACCAGACACAGCACAGCAGACGTTTGCTACAGACACCGCAGAAAGAAATCACCCTTTTAAAGGTTGCCAGTTTATGATTAACCTCCTGTTGCAAAAAAACATGGCAGGGGTTCAATTTCACTTGCTAACTACTTCTCTTACATGCTACAGAAGAAATACACCAAGACACTCCTCCCCCTAAACTTGACACTCGCAGAAAGAGGAATTCTCTCACCCTGTAATAAAACAAGAACAACAAAAACCAACGCAGTGCAAAACCTTCCGCGTGGGAAAGCAAAAGCGATCCCTCCACCCCACAGGTGAGCATCCACACAACCAGCATCCACCTGGGGAGACAGAAAGCAAGGGCTGGAAATTCCCTTCCCCTGGAAATGGATCGCTTGGAGTGTTCACACTAATTAGAGTTTCAGATTAAAATCAGCTGTTTAAACAGAAGAAGTCCCCAGGGAGACACACTTACAGTATTATAACTAGTTTCTGATATAAACAGCTTTACATCAATGGAAGTATTTATACTGGTAGAGCTAAATGCAAGCTAGCAGGTTAACACTTGTTCAGCTCTATCTTAAATAGATTCACTCAGACCCAGGCAACCTCTCCAGGTGCATCACACCTTGGATCTGCACTACACATGCATATCAAGATGCAACAGGAGAGCTCAATGGCCAAAGAGCAGCACAAAATGCCCCACGAGAATCCTGGGCACCAGCCTGTGCCAGCCTGCCATTCCCACCCAGTATCACCTCGCAGGGTTCACAGAGCAGTCCCATGGCACTCCATGTACAACAGCTTGCTGCTGGAAACCAGAGGTCAGCTCAGCAGGTGGGCTGGGTGACCTCCACCTAAAGAGAAGCCAGGAGAAAAGAACAGAGAGAACACAGGGGCAAACGTGTAAGTGGGAAAGCTGAGAAATTTCCCTCATGATAACAGACCAAACCTGGGTCTTCGTGTGAGGAAAAGACTGAATGCTAGAGACTTCTGGAAACATGTGAGAAAGATTCCGGGCTGGATGGGAACAAGAGGCAGACAAAAATCAAGACTTCCAAATTACATGTACGACTAGGGAAGAGAAATCCAGTGCATTTTAGACCAATGATGTCCAACTTGAGATCTGCAGATGCTCAGGGAACACACACAGTACTTCCAAGTAGAAAAGCAACCCAAAGGCAGCCACAAATTGCAGGGCACAGCTGGGTGACCCCTCTGGTACACACAGCCAGGAGTACCACACATGGGAGCAGGCACCCAGCAGGTGCCATGAGGTGTCTATGGGAACAGATGGGACACTGAAGGACAAACAGCAGAAACCTCCTCCTTGGGAACGCGCAGGAGAAACGCCTGCATCCCAAAGGCTGGGGGCAAAACACCAAGGTGTGCAAACACGTGTGGGGTGTGCCAGCTCCTGGCCAATGGGATAACCAGCTCCTGGTAGACAGTCAATGGGATAACCACAGCAGAAGGCCTAGAAGATTGCCCCTCAGCAACGGGTAACCCCACAGCACGGGGAGATGGAGGAGCTGCCTCGCAGGTCTGGAGGAAGGCGTACGTTCCTCTATTGGAGTGGAAAAACTCAGAGGTTTCTGGGGACAGGACAGAACCCCCCGGGGCAGCTGTGCTTCGTGGGCTGTATCGGCCCAGCGCACCATGCACGGAAAGAAGCACGGGGAGCTCGGGAAGGCAGCAGGACCCCCACTGTGGGTGCACCTACACGAGACACGACAGGCTCCGGCAAGCCAAAAGCACCACCTCTCCCCCTCCGCATCCCCATGTGTCAATGTTTACGTCGATACGCGGCGGATCAGAACCCAAATCACGCGGCACGCACGGCACGGCCGAGGCGCAGCGCACAGCTGAGCCCCGCACCCCCCGCGGGTCGCGGCCCCCGGCAGATGGGCAGCGGCGGGGGGTGCGGGGGGGCCGAGGGGCGGCACAACAAAAGGCCGCGGGCTGCCGGCACCGCACTGCCCCCGCCCAGGGACGGCCCCGAGGTCCCCGCCGGCAGAAGGGGTCGAGCCCGGAGGACGCCCAGCACCGCCCCCCCTCCCCGCACGCACACACGCTCTCCCCTCAGGGCCGCCCCGGCACCGGCCGCTCCGCCCTTACCTGCGGTCGCTGGGCCCGGCGTGCGCGGGAGGCCGAGCCCCCTATCTCGGCGCTGGCCGGGCCATGGCGGAGGGAGGCGGAGGAGGAGCAGAGGCCGCCGCCGCCGCCGCCACCACCGCCGCCGCCACCGCCGCCGCCGCCTCCCCCTCAGGCGCGGAGCTGGCGGGGCGCTGAGGCGGGGGGAGAGCAGCCCCGCGTGTGCGGCCGTTGGCGGCGGGGGCGGCGCGCAGCAGCTTGGCGGGAAGGGGAAAGGGGAGGGGCGGGGGCCGCGGGAGGGCTCCGACAGTCCGAGCTCCCGCGCGCCGCGCCGCCCGGCCGGGCACTTTGTTTGTGTCCCACAGTGCAGCGCGGCGCGGGGGGGCGGGGCCAAAGGGAAGGCGGGGCCGAGGGTTTGCGCGTGCGCAGTGAGCGTGGTTGGGGGGGCGCGGCGGGAGTGGAGCTCCGGAGGGCGCAGCGGGGGGCCGCGTGAACGTGCGGGGAGCGCAGCGGGCGGCCGGCTGTGTGCACGGTGGGCCGCGGTTGTGCATCGGCGGGCACTAATGCGTGCGTGCGTGGATTGGAGCTGTGCACATGGGACACCGCGGTGTATGCATGCATGCATGCACAGATTGTGACCGTGCACCCTCAGGCATGGGATGCAGCGAGCAGTCAGGCGGTGCGTGCGTGCATTAATCGGGAGCAAGCACTAATCAGGAGCGTGCACACAGAGCACCTCAGTGCATGCATGAAGGGACCAAGAATGTGTGTACCAGCCACCCCAGTGCATGCATACGTGAACGAACCAGGACTGTGCATGCATGCCCCTCCTGGCACCGTGCACGCTGCATACCCCAGTGCATGGTGCATGCACATCTACGGCTTTGCACACTGCATGAGTGCATGCAAGCCGTGCACAGTGCACGCCATGGTGCATGCAGCTCTGGGCCCTCATCCCAGTGGGTGCACTGCACACAAATGGTAACACAAAATTTGTTTGAGAAGTGCCTCCTGAAAAGCAGCGCAGTGCTCCCGGCTCCCAACCTCCCCGCACTGCAACAGAACCCCTGGGGCCGTTTTTGACTGTTGCTTGCAAAACCAGAGGGAGAACAGAACCCCGGTGGGCTGCAAGATTGCACTCACTGCTGCTTAAATTCCCCCTTTTCCTTCCCCTGGCTTTGCATTCGCACGGAGCTGCATGGTAAGCCTGCTGCATTGCTCTCTGCAGATTGCTTTGGTGAAAAGCTGGAGTGAAACAGCATCAACTGAAGCAAATTGCGTGTGTGAGTGCACGTGCAAAGGTTGCTCTCACTTTTTTTAGCTGACAAATAAGGGGTAATTTGCAAGGCGAGGAAGAACGCTCACCCTCCAAATTCTGCTCCAAAAAGCGCACAGCCGGGGGTGTATCATGTTTGCAAATGGAGCGATGGCAAACGTTACAGCCTTAAAACGCTCTGCAAGAGCAGCTCCTGCAGAGCTCAGCCATCCGGCACGGCTTCCTTTGGGGCAGCGCTGCTCTTCCTGCTGCTGAAGCCTTTCGGATTGGGAACATCTGACTTCAGGAGCGTGCAAGTCCAGCTCGGAGCGCACGCACAGGAACTGTCCCACCAGGAAGCCGCCAGCATGCTGATTGCTACCGCTGCAAAAAGAAACGTGCTGCTGGCTCAGCTTTGCTCGCTGCTTCCGCCTGTTTTGCAGCAGGAGGTCCCAGAGCGCAGTGCTGGGGGCCCTGGGCAGGATACAGCGGTGTCCATCGGTGTGACACGTCCCAGGGCGCCGTATTGCTGCCCACCCTTTAGCACCTTAGAAACAAATTCACCCTTTGTTTTGCTGCTGGGAAGGGAACTAGAAAACAGCCCGAGAAAAGCATTAATAAAAGCCAAGAGGCGATAGGCAGGAAACCCTTTATTGAAGAGGTAAAGGCAGAGTCACAACCAGAGTCGCCCTCAAACTCAAACACAAAGATAAACTCAGAAAATGATACTGTTTTTCCCCTTGCAATGGATGTCCCGAGCTCGGTTCTGCTGGATCCGTTCTGCAGCTGATGGGATCTGTGCACCCCAAGGGTGACACCGGGCGCTGCCGGGGCCATGCGAGGAGCGATGCTTTGGTGGAGGGACGTGGGAGCAGCACGGTCAAACTGTTCAACACAGACAGTCTGGTTTTTTGTCTCATGTTTCTCTCCTTTTCAGACAGCTACTGTACAAAACAAACCAGGAATCTGTAATAAATACACAAAAGGCTCAGTACACTGCTACAATCCTTCACTGAAGGGAAACGTATATACACATATATATCCTAATATATAACCTCTTTGATAAATCAGTATAAAGGCTATGTGTTGCTATGGGAAGGCATGAGCAGACCCCACGTCCCCAAGCAGGACCCAGCAGGCCCCCAAAAGCCCCAGAAGGCCCAAACTGAGCAGTATTTCTGCAAGGAGCCACCAGCCTGCCTTGGCCATGGGTGGGCGCCTGCAGCTGTGCTGCAGCATTCCTCCTTTGGCATCCCAGGGGCAAAACAAAGGGCACAGCGTGGGGTCTGATGCAGCGGGGAGCTTTTTGCATAGGGGAGGCACTGCAGAGCGAATGTGAAAAGCTGGAGAGGCCTTTTCAGGCTGCAGAGCTCCCGTGCAGTGCTGATACATGCAGACGTTTTCCTTGGCACTGTCTCAGGCTGAAATATCTGCCCCATCCTAAATGGATGCTGCTTACACCGCTGGAGAGGAAACACATGCTTGCCTTTGAGTTAAAACCCTCTCAGCTGCAAAGGGGAAAAGAAAACAACCCAGCGAGGCTACATGACTTTAGCATCCAGCTATTTGTTAGAGCGAGAGGCCTTAAATTCCTGGAGATTAATTAGCAGACAGAGAACATTGCCCGAAGGTAGGTCTGAACTGCAGCCCAAGCAGCTCTGGATCCAGACTGTGCAGCTGGCTTTTGTTTTTGGCTTTTCTCAAAAGGAGCCCAGCCAAAACGCTCGGCTCCTGCAGCCCTTGGTGTCACCCACAGAGGGGTCCATGTCCCTCCTACAGGATGGATTTTACAGCACAGCTTAGGCCAGGGCTCTTCTTCCATCCCCACCTCAGACCTGCACAGTGGGCACAGCAGACCCTTCCCTGCTGTGTCAATTTTGAAGCGACCTCCCTTGCTCCAAGCAGTCTGCATCCCCTCTCCTAAACCTGTATCCCATCCCAAAACTCTGCATCTCCTCCAAATATCTGCATCCCTCTCCAGAACCTCCCTCCCTCTCCAAAATGCGCATCCTTTCCAAAATCCGCATCCCTCTCATCCCTGCAGCTGCCCAGATTCACATCTCCATGCAGTGAATGACAGCAGAGCCTCCTCGCAGACAAGGCAAGCTGTCTGCTTGAAAAGCCTCTGTCCTGCTGCCACAATGGGGACAAAAGCAATTCCCCCCAAGGCACGGTTTGCAATATGGACCTGCTGTTCGGTCACCTCCACACTGGCAAAACAATTGCATCATGCTCAGCCCTTCTTGCAAAAGCTCCCTCCCATCTGCAGTGGAGGATCGAGCAGCTCCTGGACCAAAAGCAGTTCCATGAGGCAGCTTCAGTTTGCAAATGGGGAAAGTCAGATGTAGCAAAAAATCCCCAAATATCCACCCACCGTGCAATGTCCGTGACAAAACATTTGCAAATTCCAGCCCTGCTCCCAAGGCTCCAGCTGCTGCCAGCACACGTCCAGCAAGAGGCGATTGCTTCAAAAGGGGAGAGGTCAGAGAGTGAGCAGCATCTGCAGCACGGTCAGAGCGTCTGGGCTGGGAGAGGAGCTGCAGCCCTGCGGGACACCCTGGTGGAGCTTCCAGCCCCAAATGGAGTCAAACGCTGGGGCTGAGCATCCTTGTGTGCTCTGTGGCTGAATGGTGGCACCAGTTGGGTCTCATCTCCAAAATGAAAAGCACAGCTGGTAAAGTGAGCATGTGGCAGGCACAGCCAAGAGGATGGGAGAGGGGATGTGGGCGCAGCCAAATGTCTGCACCGCAGGGGAACAGGGACAGCAACAGGAATTTCACAGCCAGAGCGCTGCGGAGCTTTAATTAATCCTCGGGGCAATGCTGCAAGTGGGAACAGAGGTGGGATGGGTTTTACACTGGGGAAATGGAGGTGAGGAGATGCATGTTCCTGGTGGGGCTGCTGCTCAGGGAGAAACAGCAGCTGTGGGGGATGTTTGGAGGCAGAGCTCTGGCATCTCCTGGGTTATAAATCCAGCAAAAGCCACCACCCACCACCTATAGCCCAGCCCTCGGCTCATTCCCTTCCAGCCACACGAGCCACTTATCTCCAACTGAAAAACCACAGCCGATAAAAAGCTCAACACACCCACACTGCCGCACGGCAGGGACAGCGACCTGAGCTGCACAACAGCGCTTTTGCAAAGAAGCCCTAATTTTACCATGCCCCACACCGCCACCACCCACCCCATCCTTCCTGCGCCCGCAGCCCCAGCCAGCCAAAAAGGAAAGAAAGGACACAAAGAAGAGATTCCTCCCTATCTTGCTGCCCTTATTCCCCCCTCTGAGGTAGACGAACCGCCAGGCTACCAGCGGCTCTCGTCCTCAAGCAAGCCTGCAGCACGGTGGCACGAGGTGGTCTGCATCCCAGCCCTGTGCCCCGCTGTCCCCACTCAGCACTGCCGCAGCAGGCAGGTGGCAGTGGCTGGCGGTGGCCCCGGGGAGCTGCATTTCTCTGGGGCGATGACGGTGCCGGTGTAGTGGATGCAGGAAGCATTGCGTGTCCGCACGCCCTCGCCACACGTCTGGGAGCACGGCGACCAAGGACCCATGCGCCAGAGCGGGCAGGGGACGTCACCGCAGGGTTTGATGTCCTCAGGCTTGAGGGCTCGGTCGCAGGTGGCTGAAGGTTGGCCTTCGACATCCCGGCACTCCACCGTCCGCCTCTGCCAGCCAGAGCCACAGGTCTTGGAGCACTCGGACCAGTCACCCAGCACCCACTGCGAGGTGAGCATCGGGCGGATGACGTTGGCAGTCTTCTTCTCTTTGTCCTTCTGCTTGCTGAAGGGGATGTCTTTAGGGATGAAGAAGGTGTACTTGACTTTGGGTGGGAAGACCTCGCTGGCGATGGTCAGCAGTTGGACGGTCAGGGGCTCTGGGAGCTGCCGGAAGCTCTGCAGCCTCTCCAGGGTCGTCATGGAGCCGCTGTACTTGAGGATGGTGCCCTTAATGAGGATGTCCTGCTCCATGGCTGAGATGGCGAAGTCGCCGTTCAGCAGGTACCTGCCCTCCAGGGTCCTCAGGGCCAGGTAGTTCCCATCGTGGCGCACCCCACGGTGGCTGCGCTGCTTGATGTCAATGTTGGTTGCCCCAGCAGGGATGGTGACGATGTCATTGTAGCCGTACCTGCATGGGGTGAGGGGACATGGTTATTTTCCTGGCCTTTCCAAGGGGTATCATGGCTCTGAAGCCATCTCTCAGTACCCAAGAGCACTGCAGAACTGGAAACGCTGCAGTTGTGCCAGATGTGCACTAGGCTGGAAGAATTTACTCAATTAAACACAAAAATGAGCAATGCAATCAAACAAATTAGCACAGTTATCAGCCTTGGTAGGAAATCATGCTTCCTCTGCTCCCCTTTGTTTGATATGGCCGCAGTATTAAGGCAAAGTGCCCCCATGGCTTTGCCACTGCTGATGGCACAGGGGGGCAGGCGAGCCGGGCGCTGCTGGCACCGCGTGCGTTGGCCAGATGTCACTGCTCACATCCTATCAGGAGCCAAACAGTTAACAGCACAGCCACCTCAGATCGCATTGGTGCCAACTGGAAAGCCTTTCCTAGAAAACAGCAAGAACTGGGGCAGCAAAAATACCGCTCACCGCAGGCGGGCATCGCTGCACCGGGCACCCTGGGCTCCTCTCAGAAGGGCTGTCAGCCCCAACCCGATGCCAAAGGCTCCATTTGAGGATACTGTGCCGGAGGAGGCATTTTTTCTGCAGAGCACAACCCCTGGGAACACTTTGCTTTTCCCTTGGCTCAGGGCTGCGTCCCCGCGTGCCCCCAGTGCTGCAACGCTGCCCGGTGACAGTGACAAAATGCCACCCTGGCACCCCGTCCCCCCGCATGAATCACGCTGTGGAGCTGGCAGGGGGCTCACACGCATTCCCCAGGTTGACGCTGCGGTCGGGAATTATGGTCAGAGTATTTTGGAACAAAGCCTCGGGGTCAAAGCCTGCTCTCAGTCGCCCTGGCCTCCATAACCCCGATCTTAATGGGATCTCTTCTTGGCTGTAGCTACCACGCTAATCTCTCTTTAGTCAACCACAAACAATTCATAGGAGAATGGAAGCTCCATTCATCTGGCTCCCTGGAAGGAAACCATTTAGGAAATCTAATTTGACTGAGTGAGTCACCTCGCCGCATGGAATTGGATGTGCCGGGCTTTGTTACTATCTGTTCAGCAAAAGCCTCTGCGGGATGCATTAACTCCAGCTCCATGACAAAGCAGCAAAGATTTTGGGCAACAGAAAGGGCTGCTCACATCCTGGGACCTCATGGAGCTGAGGATTTTTGATATTCCTAGTCAAGGGGAATGGGAGGGGGATGGTCTCCTCAGCATCGTGCTGGTTTGCAGAAGAGAGAAGCAGGAACGGGTTTTGCTGCACGAGAGCAAAATGCACCGTGCCAAACACGCAGCTCACCCTTCTGCATCACAACACCTTTCAGGGCCGCATCCCGAGCAGCACCCGTTGCTCCATGCAGACACAGCAGAGCGGCGCGGTGGGGACGCGTGGGGTCGGTGCAGGGGAGCCCAGCTGTGGAAACGCTGCCTCTGCTCTTTGCTAAGCCCTGACTCGATCTCGTTTCCTTTGCGGCGAGCGTAGGAAGTGCTTACGCAGACATCGGGCTTTGTGAACATCTGCCCAGCACCCCCAGGCTGCCTGCAGGCACGGAGCGAGCAAAGCTCCCCGGCCAGATGTTGCCGGGTCAGGAGCTCTGCAGAGCCAAAGCAGCTTTTCCAATCACAGTCTCAAGAGGAACAAATGTCTCCGTGCTCCCTTGCTACAGCCTGATGCTGCTTTTCCCCCCCCGCCCATCTCCAGGGACCGCTCTGCCCTGTGCCTTACTTGGATCGGTTGAGCGAGCCGGATATTTTCCTGCAGGTTGAGCCGTTGCCACCGCACACCCCACACTTGTCCAGTTTCTTGGAGGACCCAACAACGTGGTCGCAGCCAGCCTTGATGCACTGCCCGTGCACACATATGGACAGGGTCTCTGGACCACACAGCGTCCCATCTATCACCTGGGGAGAGCGGAGAAAGAGCGTGGAATTCACAGGAATTTGCTCTGAAATGGGAATAAAGATGGACGTTGGGAACCGACATCGGGAGATATCTTACTTTGGGCTCAAAGACTTTAAACTCGCTCCTTCCCCTGGCTCGGCAGAAGAGCTTGCAGCGGTCCCGGGGGGACACCCCGGCGTACTTGGGGACCCACTCCAGCCGGTTCCCCTCCAGATCCGTGAAGTTGTAGCTGTTGTACTTCTCACACTGCTGCTCCCGAAAACTCTTGCCTAAAGGGAAAGGCAAAAGAATGACCCAAAAGCCCCATGCTGCAAGTAAGGAACTCTCATCCTCCTTGGCAGAGATGAGGAAGAGACGTGAGGACGGTGGAAGCATGCAGAGAGGAAGATGCTGCTTGTATCCAACAGACTGCAGAGCAATGACAGGGAGTGAGAGAAGGTACCTTTGGGCACAGCAGGGGCTTACCATCCTGCGGGCACTCCTCGGTGTGGCACGACTGGTACCGGGTGCGCTGGCCCTCGCAGTAGCGGCCGCCGTGCTGGGGCCGGGGATGGTCACAGTGGCGGTGGGAGAACTGCACGCCGCCCCCACACGTCCGTGAGCAAGAACCCCATGGGCTCCACGCGCCCCAGCCGCCATCCACCGCCGGCTGCAAGAGGCCACGAGAGGCTGCGAGGGTGGAAAGAGTGCAACCATCCCCCCCTCCGCCCCCAGATCCTCTCCCTGTGCTGCAAACCGGGGCCCTGATCCAGCAAAGCACTTAAGCGCGTGCTTTGCGTGAAGCTATTGCCGGCGTGCACGGGTTTGTGTGCTGGAAGCCTGCAGTTTGCTGACTGGCTCAGGAATCACTGCTAATTCCTCCAGTAAAACAATGCAAATAAATCAGTTTTATCAGAGCTAATTGCAGAACTTCTTGCTGTGTTTAGGACCAGACTGGTTTGGTTCTACGATCCTCTATGAGCTCTGTCCTGGTTTTGGTTGGGAGAGAGTTAATTTTCTTTGCAGTGATTGGTGTGATGCTATGTTTTGGATTTAGGAGAAACAATGTGGATGTGCTGCACAGAGCCAAGGACCTTTCACTCCTCGTGCTGCCCTGCCAGCAAAGGGGCCGGGGGGGACGAGGAGCTGAGAGGGACAGAACTGAGACAGCTGACCAAACCAGCCAAAGGGATGTCCCATACCATACAGCACCATGTTGGGCAATGAGGCTGGGGGGGTCACCAGTGCTTGGGCATCGATCAGCAAGTGGTAAACATATATACATATAAAAACACACAAATACAGAGAGGTGCAACCCCACCCCACCAGCCACTGTCCTGCAGTACCTGGGGCTGCAGAGCATCCTGTGGCAGGCAGGCTCCGTCCCAGCACAGCCCACCTCCCATGCAGGGGGTGCCATCAGCCCAGGGCAGGCTGCCATTCTTGGTGTGGCACAGCGGCTCTCCACTGCTGGTCCTACACCACAGTTGGGCGCAGATGTCCTCCTCCGTGGTGTTGGGGCAGTGCTGGAAGTCTTTGCCAAAGATCTGCTGGCACTGCTGGTCCAGGCTGTACAGGGCCCCTCGGCCAGGCAGCTCCGAGGGCAAGGAGAGGGCTTGGGCTGGGGGATCAAGTAAGCAGTCACCTGCAAGCAGCAAGGGGGGGCATGGATCAGAATGGAGGTGCACTGGGGTTTGGTCCCATAGGTGACACCAAGAAGAGGACACCAAGATGTGATGGATGTCTCATCCCTGGAGACATCCAAGGTCAGGCTCAACCATCTCCAGGCACTGAGCATCTGACTGAGCTGTAGGTGTCCGGGAAGTTGGACCAGGTCCCTTCCAACTCAAACAGTTCAAAGATGATAAGGGGACAGAGCTCAGCCTGTGGTCTGACTGAACCCCCTTCACCCTCCAGAATTTGTAAAGAGCCCAAGCAATCAACGAAAATGCTTTAAATTCTGCTGAGCTGAGCCTTACCGTGCCCTCCATCCAGGAACTCAGTGAGGTACATGGCACTGCATGGGGACCAGGGCTGGCTCTTGTTCAGGTGAACGAAGAGTGGGGCCATCATATGGTGCTTGCCCAGTGGCCCAAAGAGACGCTCGCAGGTCTTGGAGTCGTCGTGGGGCATGCTGAGCACGTGGCCTGCAGAGCAGAGAGCATCTCGTATTAGTTATCAGCCTTTTCCCATTGCTGCAAATGCTATTTGTTTCCAGAACAGAAGCAATCATAGAATCACAGAGGTTGGAATAGACCACTAAGATCATCGAGTCCAACCATCAACCCATCACCACCGTGCCCACTAAACCAAATCAATCAAATTAATTAGCGAGTCAGCACTGCAGAGGGTGACACCCAGAGCGGAGATGCTGGCACTGGGCTGGAAAAAAGCAGAAAAGCTCCACAAGGGCACACATTACCCAGCTCGTGAGCCAGCGTGTAGGCAGCCTGCAGTCCCTCATCCTCGATCACTGAGCAGCTTTTGTTGCGGTCACACATGGTGCCAATATCTGCCACCCCCAGCGTGTCGCAGCCTTGATGCCCGCAGAAATCCTGTTGGGAGGCAGCACCCAAAGAGGTTGAGGCAAACCAAAACTCCACATCCTAAATGCACTAAACTCCCAAATTGGCTTGATTTGTGCCAACTGGAAGCTCCATTCCTTGCAATAAGAGCTCTCCTCTCCCTCTGGGCTATCTCAAATCCCATCCATCTCCCCCAGCATCCACACCAAGGGACACCAGACCTGTCGGGTGAGCAGGATGGCAGTATCATAGTGCTCGGGGTGCCGGTCGCTTGGCGGGTTGAACTGCTGCTGCCAGCTGCAGAAGTTGCGTAGGGTGAGGCCACCGTTGTCCGACACCTCCGGCCCTGCTGCCTCCTCATCCACCACCAGCACCTTCACCACCACCAGGCTGATGGCATTCTTCAGGCTGGGGTGCTTGTAGATGCGAGCTGCCATGGACATCAGGGTCAGGATGTGGTTCTGCAAGAGGGGAGAAAGCTCGGGTGAAATATATATAAAGGAGAGTGGTGAACCTGCCACCTTATTTTTGTACAATCACAGAATCATTTAGGTTGGAGAAGACCTCTAAGGTCATCAAGCCTGGCTGTTAACCTACCTATCTTTACTAAGAAAGGAGAAATCAAACCTATTTATGGAGTCTACCACATCCAAACAGTCATACATCCACTTAGGCTGACTAGGACTAGGGGTCGCCATTCCCATACACGATGCTGTGCACCCCGTGCCTGCAGAAGCCATGGGCATTGCTGCGTCGCTCCATTTTCTGCCCTTCACACCCAGCACCACTGCTCTTTAAGGACAGTTCTGAGCCCTGCAGAGCAGCCCACAAGGCCAAGCCATGCATCGCCCCTTCCCATCACAGCCTCAGCTCCTGAATGGGGCTGCGACTGTGGGGCTCCCACACCAAAGCTTCTCCCAGCAGCATCCTCCACTCGGCAGCCGAACAGCCGGCGATGACTTCATACATCAAATGAGCCAGCACCGTTCCGGCTGATGTAAACATCTTATCAGAGCATCGAAATTCCTCTTCTGCTTGGCACGCATTCACAGACCCGCAGTCATGAGAAAAAAATGCACCATTACACAACAGTGAGTGTTGTGAAAGAGAAAGTGGCTTCTCTCGTCCCCGGACGGATTGCCCGCCCGTCTCACTGCAGTACCAGCATTGCACTGCGCTGCTGGGAGCCCTGAGAGCCCCCAAATAGGATCAGGAGCACATCCCTGGAACCTTCCCATCAGCAGATGTCTTGTTTCAGCAAAGGCAGCTGAAGCCTTCCTTGGGCTGCGACACAACAGCGGCCTCAGCGAGGCTGGTGGGAGCACAGCAGACTTTATTTAGACTGGCCAGTGCTCCATGACATGGCTCACATCCCGGCCAAAACATGCAACGAGTGTCATGGAGAAGTCACCATGCAGATGAGGTCCCTGGGAGTGCAACCACTTACAATCACACAGCCATTAGGGTGGAAAAGACCTCTGAGAACCCCAACCCCAACCCACCCCACCACGCACACTGCCCACATCCCTCAGTGCCACATCCCTATGGAATATGGAACACTCCCAGGGATGGAGACCTTCCACTCCCTGGGCAGCCGTGCAGTGCAGCACTGCTCTGTCAGAAGATAAATTTATCCTTAAATCCAACCTGAAGCCATTTGCTGCAGCGAATGAAGGATTTGTTTATCCCATGGGGAACCTACCTATAAGTAACATAAAGCATTCCCAAAATTACCCCCTGGAGCTTCCACAGCCCCGGACATAACTCTGTA
Source organism: Bambusicola thoracicus (assembly GCA_002909625.1). Classification (NCBI taxonomy): domain Eukaryota; kingdom Metazoa; phylum Chordata; class Aves; order Galliformes; family Phasianidae; genus Bambusicola; species Bambusicola thoracicus. The sequence continues at coordinate 3,755 of PPHD01004380.1, read as the reverse complement.
GGGTTATGCCAAGCCAAGGAATTATTCCAGCAGTGGGAATGGGGAGCTCAGAAAACACCCACCCGCCTGCCCTTCATCTACAAAGCTCCAGAAAGAGCTGGAAGGATGGAAAGTGAACCGAACAAACAGCTATTTAGCGCAGATTAAAAGGTCAGGTTCACTTGTTCCGCCATCTGGTGTCTATTTATACCCACCTTCAGACCGTAGTGGGAGCCCGCTGGGTTTTGGGTGGCTGCTGCAGTGCTCCGGGGAGAGCAGCAGCACACCTGCACCTCCTTACTGCAGCCAAGGGCTGGGAGCTGGGGCTGAACATGAGCCCTTTGGCCCCATGTTTAGGCTCAGCAATGCAAAAATAAATAAGACAGAGCACGAAGAACTGAAACAGTTGCTTATAACTTGCCAGCAATGAAGGATTTCACTTTCCAATACAGCCTCTTGCAAAATCCCTACTTAAGTCCTTCTCCAAAGGAAGAACTCGGAAGTCTGCAGAGATGCCCAAACTGTTTTTTGTTGTTCTCTTTTTCTTTAAAAATAGCGTTTCTGCAGGGGAGAAACCACGCTTAGACACTATTACTGTGGTATGCACATGATGGTCCAACACCCATGCAGGAGGGCAGCAGGGTGCAGCTCCCAGCAGGACCAACAGCAGGAGAGCTGCTGTGCCCAGCTTGGAGTGGGGCCGTGGGTTTGTTTGCTTGTTCATAAGGTCACCTTCTTGTTTTCCCCTCCCTGGAAGCAAGCAGTTTTGCAAGGGGAAAAAGAAACGCTGAGCTTTCTGGAGCACAGGCAGAAGGAAGAAAACACAGGGCCAGATGCAAGGGCTGCCCAGCTATTGGAAACAACGCACACAGACATCCCACCCTGCTTTCCTGCCCCAAAATATCTGCTTGCAGTCCCCCAGCTCGGATGCCCTGCAAAATCAGGGCCTTTGCTTCCAAGCCACACCGGCAGCAGGTCTGAGCATCGCAGAGGTAGCAGCAGGACCCTGGCTGCGGTCAGCGATCCCACGTGCTGGTCTTAGAGAGAAGGGATTGCAACAACACTCCTAAAGCCTCAAATCTGCCTGCAAAAACCGCAGAAGTCAGGAGAGGAATCCCAGCTTAGTCAGCCCAACCCGGTTTTGCTGCGCTCCCCCACACGCCGGCCCTTTACAGCAGGGGTTGCAGATCCCTCACTTGCAAGGAGAGTGGCCGGCAGCCATCCGTCTGCAGGGGGAGGCTTAGAGAACGTCTCATCTGCACCCGAGAGATGAGAGAAATCCCACCGCAGGAATCCGGCCCTGCTGCCAACTGGCTGGGGATGCTGCGGCCACTTCCATAGCCGTGCGCTGCTGTAGGTGTCCCAGCGCATCCCAAGCACTGCAGCATTGCCCTGCAGGTGCACAGCAAGGAAACGGCCCCTGCAGCACCTCCTGCCTCTGTCCCCGGTTCTCCCCAACCCCATTTCCTGCACTCCTCAGCTCAGAGCAATGCCCAGATCCCAAATCTCAGCCCTGGTTTTGCTGTCACTTCATAATTCCTTCCTGGTTTATGTGAGTATCAATTCTGCCTCCATCAAGCTCTCGTTATCTAAATTAGGTTAACAGCTGAGTTATAATGGCTCAATCCATGGCACAGATTGATTAAAAATAAATCACTAATAGCATTTCCCTAATAACAGAATGACATTGATTGTAATTTGCAACGCTTGAATGCATCTCAGGGTGACTATCTTCTACTTGATCTCTTACAGCTTATGCAAGAAACTAACAGGGAATGCAAACAATGCTCGTGACCTTTAATAAATATTCAGCAGTTGAAGTGTGGTTACAGGAAGAGAAGTCACAGCAGAAATATGAAGGGGTGCTTTGGACTCAGCATTCCTGCTGCCCGGGCATCTCCCTGTAATCACCAGCACTTGTTGGCTCCCCAGCCCCAGGTGCCTTAGGGAGCAGCAAGCAGCTGTTCCATCTCTGGCATTGGGAGCTTCTCCCTGTATTTGTGCTGCTGAGATCAAAATCTCAGGGGAGAAACCCATGCCCTAAGAGCTGCACATGGCTGGAAAGGTTTTCCCCCCATCCCAAGTGTTATCTCTGGAAGTTTCCTTCCAATTGAGAAGCACTCAGAGATGCTGCATAGATATTGCTTTCTGGGACAAAGAGGAGATGGGAAAAAGGGAGCTGAGCAGACTGGAAAATAATTAAGGTAATTAAGGAGGAAGCTGCTGCGCATCTGCCCTGTGGTATCACCCACGCTCTGGGGCACAGCACCAGTGCTCCCACCCCGTGCAGCTCAGCCACAGCACAGCTCTGCACAGAGGGATTTGGCTCTTTCCCCAGCTGGGCATTCTCAGGATTTCCCCCCCCAAAATGCCTCAGCTGGAGGAGGATGCAGACCCCTGGGTGCTGTGCAGCATCCACTGCTTCTCCATCCTTTGCAATGAGGACTCGGAGCCCCCTGGAGCCCCAGAGCCCAGCTTGGGGCTATGCAAGCAAAAGTTCCTAAAGCACAAAACCTGAGTGCTGCTGAGCACCAGCAGAGCAGCTGAGATCAGCTGGAGAACCACATTTCCCAGGGTCAGGCACTGCCTGAGCAGGGCTGGAATGAAAGCTGTGCTTTAGCAGGAATGGAGAAACAGAGGGAGACCTGAAAAAAAAAAGACCAAGTGGCAAAGCCACACTGCCAAAGTGCAGATGGTAATTTCAGGCGCTTCAGCTACAAGGACTCCTCCACCAGCCCCGTACCCAACCAGCCCAGAGGATGAGCAACTTCAGTGCATGGTCACCAGTTGCAAAAATCCACAGATTTCAGACTGTATGAGCAACATTTGAACCTGAGGACCTCAACAAGCCTTCATGCAACTGCACAGCAGCACTCAGGGCACAACACAGCACGGGGCTGCGGACAGCCTGCAGGCAAGAGATGGGGAAACTGAGGCACGGGAAGGAGGCGACCTCCCTGAAATCGGACCGGAGCTGCCCGCCACTGAGAGCCGCTTTGAGCACGGCAAGGGCACACCAGGACTGCGGGATCAGCCCTACCCTTCGCAGTGCCGCAGTCCCGCAGACTCCGCTCGGCTGCAGCAGGTGGTTCGGGCGCAGGGCTGCGATGTGTATGGGCTGCCTGCGAGCGCGGAGCTCAGCGCATCGCTCGGCAGCGCGGCTCCGACCCGACGGAAAGAATGGCTTTAAAACCCTCTGTCCCTCCGCCGCGGGGACACCGGATAGAAGGGGTATCTCTGTGCCCCCCAGGGTGGATACTGGGTTTGCAAAGGGTCCCCCAGACAACGAACCCCTCCTCGTGGCCACTCCTCTGTGCGTTAAGGGGTGGTAGAGCCCCTCCGGGAGCCGAGCGGGGCACGCCGAGCTTGGGAGAGGGGACAGGAGGGAACAGATGTGATGGGGATGGAGGGACACAGGCAGGAGGTGACGGAGAGGCAGTGGGGACGGAGACAGGAGAGGACAAGAGGGGACAGACGCGGTGGGAACGGGGACGCGGACAAGAAAGGACAGGGACAACGGGAATGGATAGGGGAGAAAATCGCCCCCGGAAGAATGGAGGGGTTGGGGAAAGTAGGCAACGGAGCGGCATCGGGGACGGGGACAGGAGGGGCCAGCGGCAGCCCTTACCTCCACGTCCTCCCCGTAGAAGCGCACCATGGACGCGTCGGCCACCAGCAGGGTCTCCACGTAGCGCGCCTCGGAGACGAAGCGCCGGGCGCGGCGGAGCGGCTGCCCGGGAGCGGCTTCGGGCCGGGGCCGTACGCGGGTCGGGGCC
>PPHD01004379.1:12191-28700 GCA_002909625.1 Bambusicola thoracicus | reverse complement strand
CTCTGGGCAGCCTGGTCTGGTGGTTGGCGACCCTGCATATAGCAGGGGGGTTGAAACTGGATGATCATTGTGTTCCTTTTCAACCCAGGCCATTCTATGATTCTATGATTATAATATTATATATTAAAGCTTGATTTAGAGTGAAGAAATAGAAGCAATAAATAACTAAGCAGGAGTTTTGCCATAACAAACCTCTTACTGAATTTGGGTAGATGTTAATGAATGATGCTTCATGTGAATGCGTCACTAAATTAACACAATTCAGACATTTAAATTATGTTATGAAGTTCATTTTATTTCAGAAAACATTTTTTGACAAAATACTCTTCTGATGTGTATTTTTTTTTTCTCATGAAAACAAAAGCATATTTCTCCAGTTGTTGGAATTATGGCTGTGTAACATTATATATAGCGTAGTGGGCTCCTGATTAATTGCTTATCTACACTGTTTTACTCCTTTAGGTGTGAAGTGTCAGAAGGTGTGTTAGTTCAATGCATTTGCTAACTACACAGTGCACACTTCTGGTGCAAGTCCCGAAAATACTTGCATTTTTTTATGACCTTGCTTAAAAATTGTTTTAGGCTAATTCTTTAATAGAATACTAGAAATAAGCAAACTGCATTAAAAACGCAGAAGGATGACAATAGCAATAATGGCTGCTGTTGTACATCTGAATGTGAGGTTTTTGGCTATAAAATGGGGAAGCACGGAACGAACCGGACTTTGTCCTGTTATTTTAAGGCTTTTAAGGAAATTTAGAAAGAGGAAATGATTCAGGCCATATGACATAATGTGTTCTATTTTTATTCGTGGAAGTTCAAAAGGCTTATAGTTGTGAAGAGTACATATGCAAAAGCTGCAGCTACAATAGGAAATATTTTTCTCTTCTGATTTTAGGTTAAGTTCTGTTCACAGCACAGCCTGAAGAAGGAATTTCATCTTTCAGGTCACACAATGGCCATTATGTCTTTGTTGCCCCAATGTGCATCTGTTGTAGTGAAACAAAATACGTATACTGGAGGCTGTACTAGATTTTGCCTTCAGCTGTGTTTTATTCCCTATGTAGTATTCTGTGATACTCTATGTGCTTTTGATGTAACTACCAACAACCAAACTTTTGGTTTAGCTTCAAAGAGGTTATACTGGAGGTCTGGTACTTCCAAAGGCTGTGTGACAGTGTCTATGCATGTGGGTGTTAATTTATAGTTTGCTCCAAAAGTGATGCCTCCTATTTATTTCCATGGAAACTACAATAGGTACAAGGAGCACAATAACACTATTTGATAGAGCAAATTCTCAACTACAAAACTCTATTTTTCAAAACAGTCCCCACTGTTAGGAGAAATGCACCACCCACTGCCTCACTGTGCTGACATCTACTGTTTGGTCTCTATAAACGTTCAACAAGCATCAATGAATGTCGGTGGGTGCCATTTTTTCCACATGAAGGAATTCAGTGATACACCTTCGCTTCATATATGTACTTCCATGTCGGACACCACTTTGTCAGACCATCTCTCAGCTGCTATCTGTCACACAGCAACAAAATCTAACAGAATTTGGGTGGGAAGGTTTAATATCTGCTGCTGTACCACCAACATCCGCCTCTGTTGTCATGGGGCAACGTAATGAAATAGAAGGCATTACTTTCAGAGCAGCCCTCATAATACTCTTCCAAAAAGTAATTGAAAAACTTCTGCTGATCTTCTTTGGGTGTAATCCCAGGAAAAACAGAATGGAGTTTTCTAAGGAGAAAGCAGATGCTTGTACATGAATAAAATGCAGCATAACTATATTCTGATGAATTGGCACTTACAGGACATGACAGCTAGAGACCTGCTGCAGCAGAGGTATACTCTTCCTAATGGGGACACTGCATGGAGACCATCACCACTTGTTACTGCGGCCCTGGAAGGAAAACTTGTTATTCTTGATGGCATTCATCGAATTAACCCTGGCACTCTAGCTGTATTGCAAAGGTCAGGATATGAGCACAGCTGTGTTGCGTGCGTGTGATCTGTTTGCTGAGCACATACGTACTGATAAATTAAGGTTTTTCTGGTGAATATGGCTTTGTAACCTCAACAGTACTGGAAAGATCAAGCTGAGTGTTAAAGCTCTGTGGAACATGTATCGTTCAGTATTTACATACTTGAAAGCAGAAGCAATTCTTTCAAGTTCTTTAGAAGTCTTTAATAGCACAGGAAATTTCAGTTCTTTGTAAAGACAGTGTGTAAGCCTGAACTGGAGAATGAACTAGATTTTCTAATTTTATTTATGAAGTCTATACATTAGTAATATTTGGACAGTGATCTGAAAATGCAAGATGCCAGAAAATAGTTTAAATAGTTCTCCTTAGTTTCTATTAAAAGTAAGTAGGTTGGATAAGTGTCTTTGTGCTGAACCTATTTACTTGGGCAAATTGCATAACACCTGGATGCATTGTAGAGTGCTATAACTTTTTCCAATGGACTGTGCTGACTGGGATAGCTTTTTATGAGAAAAGTGTTAGTTGAAATAAGTACTACAAAAAGAAAGCAAAGGCTAGATAAAGCTTGTTTATTTTTATTCTCAAACAGGCTAATACATGACAGAGAATTGACCCTCTATGATGGCACCAGATTATTAAGGGAGGATAGGTATCAGAACTTAAAAGAAGAATTGAAGATCCCTGATGAGAAACTACAGGAAAGGTAAAGTGTCCACTGTGACTTCAGAATGCAAACACTATTTCATCCTGTAAAGCACCTAATCTCTTTTATTTCAGTGTGAAGATATCATGCAAAAGTGCTTCCCTCTTAAACTGATACCATTTAATCATTAAGAGAATGTATTTTAATCATCAGTTTCCTCATGTTTTTTTTTCTTTGCGTTGCATGAGACAATTATATCCTGTTTAGAATGCTAAAGCTAAAAGAAAATCATTAAATAACCTTTAACAGAAGGAGTTAGACACTGAAGATAAATGGTGCGTGCATAAAAGCACAGATACGTAAGTATATCATACTTAATTTTGGAAGAATTTATTAAGAGCATCTGAAAATAAAGCCATATTGAAATTTAACATGACTTGCTACTTTCTTTTTCTTCACTGTCTATAAGGTTGGTTTTTAATTTCCAACTGACATGGAGCAGGAAATCTTAAGGATGGGTTGGGATCCATTTTGCTTATTCTTTTTTTTTCTTCACTTCCACTCATCTGCTAGAAACATTCCACAACTCAACATATTTCTTGTTTACTGATGACTGTACATGATGCGTGGTCAAACACTGATGGCAAATTGTAATTAGTGGAAAATGTATTGTTGAGTGTGCTCCGAGACACAATCTAATATACAGGTATATATTAAATAAGCAATATATAAAGAGCCAAACATGCTATTTATCTCAAATAGGTCTGATCTCTCAAAAAAGATTTGAACTTATATGCCAAACGTCTCACGTCTGTGCTGAGACACTGCAGGATGTGTGTGTTTCTGAACTTTAAAAGAGACCTCAGTTCTGATAGGGATGCACTTGTAATGTGCTACCTCTTCATACGTACCACTCACTCCCCTTTCTCTCAACAGCCTTGCTAAATATGTTTCTTGTTTTTTTTTTTTTTTTTCCCTTTAATCTCCTTCATAGTCTCTGCTTTCAAAAAGTTGTTTATCTGGTTTTGTTCATTCTGTGTTGTTTTTTTTTTCCTGGTTCCCTTTTATCTAAAACACTACACCAATATTTTTGTTGTTGTTGTTAAAAAGACTTCATTTTAAGCCTTTTGTAGGATTTACTTACTTGAAAATAAGGTGTAGTCTAAGACTGCTCGTTGCTAATTGTCTACAGGCTGTTGAGTCTATACAGCCAGCTAGATGGGCATTTCCTGCATTTATATTGTCTGAGTAAAGAACAAAGAAATGTTTATAAGGATTTTATAAGTATTTTAAGCCCAGAATTTGAGGAGAGAAGCGAAAAAGCTCCCAGGATCTATTTTAGATTGTATCCTGACTTCACATGCAATTCTGTACTTCAGTATAAAATCCAGTTAATCATATTGAGCTGCTTTTGACTGCTTTGGAAGCATCAAAAGTCTTTTTGGGTGTATGAAGGGTGTTACTTACAACAATCCTGACCAGTGTTTCATCATATAAAAAGTGAACAAACAAAAAAATCCTATCCCACTACATGGGTTCTCTTATATCTGGAAGCTCAGTGTGACCATTTTAGCACCATCTTGGATACAGCTGAAAATCCTTGCTACTTAATTAGCAAGGGCCCTTTCTGCTGAGACATCCACGTTCTGGGTGAGGTGTTCAGTCCAGCCCTATTTCAACTTTTTGCTGTATTGGCTCAGTCAGAGGCAGTTAAGGTAAAGTAGTGCAAAAATCTGCCAGCTTCTTTGGTTTTGATATGCTCTTCTTAAAGTGTCAGTGGACCACTCATAGTGTTCATATGGTGCTGTCTTGGTCAGCCCTTGAGAAGCTGGAGATGTTCCAGGACCTCATCTTGAACTTTTTGGTCTACCTTTCACTGGCTCCCAGCTATTATGTCACTAGTTATTCTTTGATTCCAGTACTGCATTCCCCTGCTCTTCTTCCCTTTCAACAGCAGTGACCTGTCACTGTAATCTCCAGTTCCTTGCAGTGTTGCAGAATGGCTATGCAGAACGAGGTGTTCTTTCCAGACAGCTTCTCATCTAATGTTATCTTACTACTGACAGCTGATTTAATCACAGTGTAGGTGCAAGCCATCCATCATTCGCCTGCATAGACTGTTTCATGAAGGGAGCACATAGTACAGTGTACCTTGAGTTTTATTTTAACAGATCATCCAAATCTTGTCTTCTAAATCATGTCTGGGAGATGCTTTCCATTTTGATGAGAAATACTGTGTTTTGCTGTGTGTCAGTGCCCTCGTAGTGTCAGCTGTTTCTGATGCTAAAGCTAGGCAAGGTGCTTTATTTATCCTGATTTTCTGAATTTCACTGAAGTAATTTCAGTGCAGGTGCTCTTTGAAAGGCCTGCAGAATACACACTGTCATTCTTATTTCTCTTTAGGGACTTAATCTGAGGTGTTTGCTGAGTGACATGTGAAGGCTACTGTTATTTTTCCAAACAGAAAGTTCCCTATGGAAAGCAGTTTCAAGTTGTATTTAAAACGGGATTATTTTATTTTATTTTATTTTATTTTTTTTATTATTTTTTTTTCTCCTAAATCTCACTCATTCAGTCCAAGGCTTCAGTTCTCATCTGTATATTGGAAATCAATATACATTAAACTTGGAACATAACATTCATATTACACAGTTAATGAAATCAAATTTTTGCTTTGTTCTTAGCTTTTTAATTATCTACCCAATCTCACATATTAATGTAGTTCTTATGGGAAATGGTGGAAGAGGAAAATGCATATTAAGAGGCATGTCAGTGATACAGTGGGAAGCACATGACAGTTTTAAGTCTCTAAACAGTCAAATGGGGCCTGAATGAAGTATCTGAAAGGAGATGAAAGAACGAGATAAAAAGGAATATTTCTGAAGGACCAGAATTTGAAGGGAAGAAACCAAATGCTTCATTAGGAAATTATTAGACTGGAAGAAGGCAAGACCATCTTCAGAATGTGAAGAAGAATATGAGATGCAGATTAGAAGGTGGCTGTGATGAAGAACTGATAGGTTACTCCTGTCTTTAGGAAAAACGGAGTAGATGAGGTACATATTCTCTCTCTTTTTTTTCAGTCATGGTCAGCTTTACTATTCATGGGTGTTCTTGATTGTAGTGACTATTCAGAGTATGGCTTGAAGTTTCTCCTGGAGTAGTTCTAGTCATTCATGAAATAAACAAACACCCCAACTGTTTCTATTGCCTCAATTTAAAACTCACTAATGAGGTGGACAGGTGCTATTGTAAGCTACATATAAAATATATAGAATCATACAATAGAATTGTAGAATGGCTTGGGTTGGGAGGAACCTTAAAGATCATCCAGTTCCAACATCCCTGCCACAGACAGGGTTGTGGCAACCACTAAATCAGGCATTAGATCAGGATACCCAGTGCCTCATCCAACGTGATCTTGAATAGCTCCAGGGATGGAGCATCCACAACTTTCCTGAGCAGTTTATGCCAGTGTCTCAGCATGCTCTCAGTGAAAAATTTCCCCCTGACATCCAATCTAAATCTCTCCTCTTTTAATTTAAAGCCATTCCCCCTTGCCCTATCACAATATACCCATGTAAAAAGTTGATTTCCCTCCTGCTTATAAGCTCCAATTAAGCATTAGAAGGCTGCAATGAGGTCTCCCTGGAGCCTTCTCTACTCCAGACAGAAAAAGCTCCTTTTCTTCAACCTATCTTCAGAGGAATGTTGCTCCAATCCTCCAATCATCTTCATGGCCTCCTCTGGACCCCAGCTCCACAGCTTTCTTGTTCTGGGTGCCCCAGACCTGGGTGTAGAACTCCAAATGGAGCATACCTTTGTAAAGTAAAAGGGCAAGTGATCATGCTTTTTGGTAGAAGACTAGGATTCAGATTTTCATCTAAATTCTGTTTAAAAATTGCATTTACAAAATAGTACTTCATGATAGATAATAGGAGTTGTTACTTAGTTACTACTCTTAACCAGTGAACTGAAACTTCTGTATGCATTCTTTAGTCTGTGTTTGTAAGAGAAGCTGAAACACCTGAAGATTATTCTGGGAAAAATTTGAGGTGTTAATGGAGAATTTCCTGTAGATCCCTCTGTCAGCATAGGAATATGCTTTTCATGTTTCTATATGAAAATGTTTGATTGATAGTAAAAATAATGCAGTCATTTTCCACAGTTTTAGTGCCTTTCATTTTTAATGTTTCAACACTTGTAAAACGTGTGTAATTCATATGCATAGTAAAATAGAAAGGAAAAACAGAAGGGAGAATACTGTACAATCCACTGCTTAAAGTTAAATCATGAGGTTCTTTTTTATTTTAAAAAAAGGCTAGTTTTTCTTATCACACTGTGGCCTAAGGAAATTACATGCCTCTGTATATAGAATGTGAACAGTATTATACTAAAGAATGTGAAAAAGGTTTAACCATGACAGGGTTATTAGTAATATCTGAGGGGAAAATATTTCTTGGTGCTCAGTTTGTTTTGAAGTTTTGCTGGTTTTGAATGCTATTTTTCATTAGTCACATTTTTTTTTCTACAATTCTGCTTTAAAGAATGACTACTGCCAAAAGAGCGAATAAAATATATTGTTAATTTAAATTATGTCAATTATTGACATTGAGTTATATGTTTATTTCATTACATTTCTGTATCTTTAATGTCCACTAGCATTTTCCTGAGAAAGGCTTTGGACTGGTGAGTGCAATAGCTGTAGCAGGACTGATAATTGCAAGCAATACGTTTGTCCTCATTAGACTGTGGGATGCTCCTTCACCTGTTGGATAACTATCAGTGGGCAAGGAGTACTTTTTCCTGTAGTTTTTTCTTGTGCCAGTGTTGCTGTGCAGTGAAGAGATCCAACAGTCCCAGTGAGATGATATTCAGCCACTTGGGGAAGCAAGGTAATTTTGTTTATTAGTTGGGAAGAAGAATGCAAAAAGCTGCCCTAAGGAAGTGAACAGTGGTCCTTAAAGTTCTTTTACACAGAGAGAAATTATTACTAATGATGATTGGAAGATTCATATTCATGAACAGCTTCAGAGATGAGAAAGAGTGTTTTCACCCACTATGCATATCTACGAATTTTGCATAAGATTTCTTACGCAGCCATCCATTACTGCACTGAGGTGGTTGCTGTAAAGGTAGTATATGGCTTCTACAAGCAGTGAACAGGCATTCTTTTAACCTATTGGGGTGGATATACCCCCAGTGTGCACACATACATGATAAGTATTTGTTATGGTGAGCGGAACGGTATCTATTAGAAGATAATCTATGTATGTAATAGGATTGTTCAGAAGCTAGAAGTTTCTCATGCATGCATTGGTTTAATGCGTTGCAGGCTGTGGATGATTTTCAACATGATTAGGTTGAAAGACAACAGATAGATGAGACAAATATAAAATGTGGCAGAAAATGAATTTTGCAAATAGTGAAATTTTTTCTAGCTTTTACTTCGTATTTGCTGTTTTCTTTTTTCAGCGTGGTGGATTTCCAGATACAGTAATTTGCTGAATCGAGAATACTGTGAAATTCAATAAAAACAGCAAGGAAAGAAAAAATAGTTCATTTGTGGTCCTGATATTATAACAATTCCCAACTCATAAAATTGTTGATGTTTTGATAGAAAGTGGGATTTATGAAGCCATGCTACAGGGAAAGGGAACCAAACCCAGTTTGGCTTTGCAGGGTGGCATTAGGAATGCAATTCTGCATCTTTTTTTTTATTATTTTTATTTTATTTTATTTTATTTTTAGCTTCAGTTGCTTTGAACCATGTGTTGATAACAGGAAAATCTTTCCCCAGAATCACCCTAAGCAGCCTGCATTCTGATCCTCCTGTCAAGGACGGTGGTAATCCTTGGTTGGAATTAAACATTGATGTCAAAAGGACATGGATATTAGTACAAGAGAGTGCTCTCTGGCTCTGTTGTCAGTAAACATTTAATAGAAAGAGAAAGGAATGGGGATTCTCTCCACTAATCCAACAGCACCAAATCTTCCCACTGTGTTTGAGTTTCAGTGATTTAAAAAGTGTCATTTTTTTAGCAAGATACATTTATTTGGCATTCATCTGCAAAGAATACAAGATGTCAAAGATCTCTGTTTTATAAAGTATAACTCCACATAGTATCTCCATGTTGTATTCCTTTAGAGACCTGATTTGTAATACCACGAATAACATAGAAGCTCATCAGTTGCTAACGTGGAAACTGGGAACTTGCAGGATCATTTGTGACATTTGTTTTAACATTACACTTATCTTGGCATTTTTTAGTATTTCAAACATCATTCCAAATGATAGGCTTCTGAAGTAGCTGTATAGTTTTATTCATGTTTAGGAACTGGAAAACTACAGCAGAGGTGCTGTAATCTGTCCAAGTCAGAGAATCATAGAATGGTTTGGGTTGGAAGGGACCCTTAAGATCATCTAGATCAAATTCCCTGCTATAGGCAGGGACACCTCCCTCTAGACCAGATTGCACAAAGCGCCATCCAGCCTGGCTTTGAATATTTCCAGGAAGGGGTCATTCACAACCTCTAGAAGAGGTTGTCTAGAGGATAGAGAAGTCTAGAGGATAAATGAGTAACTTCTAGCTGGCATCCTGATGTTAACTTGCCCTGACTATCCATCTCCTTTCCTCCAGCTTTTCTCACGTCTTTTCCCTGGTTGTCCCCACCAGGTTCTTTGAGTTAGACATTTACATAGAAGTGATACAAGAAAGATGTGTTTCCTTTACAATGGAAAACTGACTGCTTCTTGTGCTCTTACAGTATTACAGAAGGACCGGAATTGGTCCTTGGGATTTAGGTGATTATGGAAGGACAGTTGTTTTTCTCCTTAGTAATGGTGGGAAAGGAAACACTGTCTTCTATAATAATGTTTGCTAATGTTCCCTGATCTTCTTTTATGCTTAGTGACAGTGACATTTCCATTGGTTCCTCTTTCATGTGATGTTTTCAGACATCTATTTCTATTTTTATCAGTCAGGGAGTAGCTCCTAGGCTTATGGCTTTCAGCTAAGAATAACTCATGCCCACCCCCTGTGTTTACCTTTGATCAAGAGTCTGTTTGCTACAGTCACTGTGGTGTGTCACAGTTTTACAGTTAGTTTTGATAATTTGTATTTAATGGTCTTACTCTGTCTTCAGATTTTCTTGCTTATGCTGTCATTTTCCCACTGGTCTCCAAATATTCTGATTTCAGATTTTGTAACTTATATGAAAAATCACACATGATAATGGGCATATCTAACAGAATAAACTAATTCAATTTCACTTCTTTTTCCAAATTAACATCTGCTATTTTAATAAATGTACTGAAAAATTAATTGTTGAGAGCAATTCTTGCGTAATTTGACTAGCTTTTGTGTCCAACTTTTATGTCTGTTATCTCTAGAAATCCTGTAGTTGTGCTGTGCAATGAGTACCAGTGCACTCCAAATCCAAAGATGTGATAATGCTATGTAGATAAATAGACAAAAGATGTGAAGAAGGCAAAACCACTCAAGACAGTGGCAATGCTCTTCTGCTGTTGTAACACATGCATCTAGAAGTTCTGTATTTAAGCTCATATTGGTCACAGTGAGCTCCTGTTATCTTCAGTGGAATAAAACACACGGGCATTTAAGACTGTTTTTCACCAAATCCTGCAATATGAACTTTACACAATGAATAGTGGGTGCCTTGCTACATGAAGCTGCAGAGGCAGATAGGATGATGTAGTTCAGGAAGAGATTAGACAAAGTTTTGGATAAAGAGACATCAAAGCAAATAAAGATAAGCCCTTAAATCTTTTGAATGTATGATTGTAAGTGCTGGGAGAGGGTGAGGGAAATAGACTGATGATAGCAGTCTCTCACATAAGTCTTGGGAAAGGCTTATGTGCCTTCCCCAGGAAGCATCTCCAGCTGTCACCATCAGAGAAAGAATTTCTAGCTGGATGTATGGATTGAAGGACTCAATGGGGTGTTTATTAAATTCTTCTAAGTCTTAAGCAGCCATTTAAGGGACCTGTTTTCCCCCATGGTGACTTGAAAATGAGTCAAGGTATGACATATAACTAACTTTGAGGGATATTGTGAAGTTAGGTGCATTAATCCAATGCTAAGAGACAAGGTGATTTTGCAGAGGCTGCAGAGAACATCAGTGTTGCTAAATCCAGCTTTTGGCATTATCGAGGCCAATCTCTACAATGTCATCCTTTCTGTCAATCCAATTGAGGAACTGCAGGACTGTCTTTTTTAATAAAGTTGCCTTGCAAATGATCTGAGTAGGTATTGTGATATGATTCAATAATGCAATTCTTTTTTCATCTACTATAAAAAAAAATAAATTCGATATTCACTGCAATCAGATAGATAATGCATTTTTTAAAACTTTTTTGGCAGGTCTATCTTTCCTATCCACCCCTCATTCAGAATAGTTGTCCTAGCAGAACCTCCTGTCATTGGAAGTAGTACCCAACAGTGGCTTGGTCCAGAGTTTCTGACGCTGTTTCTTTTTCATCATGTTCGATCTTTAAGTAAGAGCGAAGAAATCCAAGTTATCAAAGAAATGGTAAGTACATTCAGTATTGTAGGCAGATCAGTGTTTATTGAATGTTTTTTTTTTTTATTTTGCTATATGAAAATATTTTGCTATTCCTCATGCTGTTTGAATGCAGCACAAATGAGGCTTCAATTTCAAAACCTGCTTACCTATGAATGGTATTAGAATAAGTTTGCATTCTTATCACGATATTAAATGATGATGTAATAAAAAAACGTCAAAACTGTATTTCTTTTTCAGTGATGTAAAGCACCTGTGTGTAGCTGTATGTGGAACTTCAACCTATCTTGCATTCAGATTAATACTGTTTTTGTTTCAAGCAGATTCCAAATGTACCCAGTGCTGCTGTGGAGCAGCTGTTGTCATTAACACATAAGCTTCGGGAGACAAATGATACCACAGTGAGTCAGTTTTTTGGGGTTTTTTTGTTTGTTTCAAATCTGCTTTCTTCTACTATGACACTGTGTTTTCAGAGAGGCTGGCTAAGATATACTAAGCAAGATACAGTGTTATTTTCGAGGCTGCCTGACTGAAAAACTCATCCCAGGAAGTGATTACTGACACCATATACTGTAGTTTCTTTGATTTTTGTTGCATGTTGTTAAAATCTGACTAAGTAAAGCTTTTAGGAAATTGCCCAAATCTCAGGGGCTGTGGAAACTACGACGCCATTATCATAGAATCAAAGAATGGCTTGGGTTGGAAGGGACCTCAAGCATCAAGTTCCAACCACCTTACTGTAGGCAGGGCTGCCAACCTCCATATCTAATACTAGACCAGACTGCCCAGGGCCCCATCCAACATGGCCTTGAACAACTCCAGGGATGGGGCATCCACAGCCTCTCTGGGCAGCCTGTTCCAGCACCTCACCACTCTCTTGGTAAAGAACTTCCCCCTGATATCCAACCTAAATGTTCCCTCCTTCAACTTAAAACCATTTCTCCTTGTGTCTACCCTTGTGAAGAGTTGGTTCCCATCCTGTTTGTAGGCTCCCTTTATATACTGGAAAGCTACAGTGAGGTTCCCCACAGCCTTCTCTTCTCCAAACATTATAAAATGCTAGCGCACAACAGCAAAGATTAGGAACGTGAAAGGGAAAGCTCCAGAATTTTTAGCTGTGTTACTGCTACAGGCTCTTCTGTTGAAGCAGTCTTGTCAAGAAAAATAAGTTCTGCAGACATAGTAACCACAAAATTCTTTAAAAAGATAGTCAAATGTTGGTGAAGAGTAGAAGGAATCATTGCTATGGCAACTAACACTCTGGATGTCTTTAATGTAAGTAATGTAAAACGTTTTTGGTGGAATCCAGTGGTTCAACTGGTATACAAAAGTAATCTGCTCTTAGTTTTCATGATTTTAACATGGGTAATAGTTTCACAGCATTTCTGTGTAGGAAGCTGAGGGTTGTTGAAAGGCCTTTGTGCTCTCCTGAGCTTAAGAAGAAAAAAAAAAGTAAAAAGGCTGACTTCTAAATACACCTTCAGAGCAGTGTTGTTGCTAATATGTATTTATCTACCTACAACTAATCTTTCACAATTGTAGACTGATAAATACATAATTTGTAACATATTTGGAGACATACCATGCTTGAATAGAACATTATAATAGTCATTTTCAAACGAGTGGATTTCTATAGCATTGTGAAATATCTAAATAAAATATATAATGTTGGATAAGATGTGAGTCATGGTACAGAATGGGGGAAGTTTCTTCTAGATGAGCAGTGACATTTGACATGTCTGGAATAGCATGCCTGTGTGCAGAGCTGAAATGTTTGCCTAAGGTATGTCAGGCTATTTATAGAGTTGCCTGAGTAAGTAATCCTCTGCCGGAGATTATCCTGACATATTAACCATTGTTCAAAGTGATTTTGTTAACAATGGAATACCTGTAGAATATTCAGCCTGTGGGTGTATTCTTTGTCATTGTAATTGTTTGTTTGATTTACAATAGAACCTAGAGACCACAATCAAGATCCTGTTGAATTAGATGCCTCATAGATACATATTACAAAGACAGTAGCCTAATTTTGAGTTTACAGCTGTTTCAGGTTAGGAGGAAAGAGATTTTAGACAAAAACTTAAGCTCTCAGTTGCAAACATACAGAGGATATGATACAGTTTCTCCTCTATGGGCCTATATTCTGTTTTGTTTGTTATGTCATTTTGACTTTAAACTGCCTGTGCCCTCAGAGATTGGACTTGTCCAAGTGTGAAATAAGAGGCAAGAGTGGCCTTCTCCTTCTTCCCACCTGCTACAATGAATAAAGTACTGTGTTAGTGTTCTCTGTTGCCAGTATGTTTCAATGCAGTCCTTTTGGTTGTGAAGCATGAGGATTGCTTACCTTAAGAAAATTACTTTGGTTGAGAACATCTCAGCTGTTTAGAGTACTTTACCAGATGGAATATATGATCTTCAGAGGCAGTGACAGTTACGGCTAGTGAGCTGAAATAGCAGAACTCACTCCTCTCACTGGTGAGTAGACCTTGAGATAACACTCGAAAGGCCATCATGTGTGACACAATCTTTGTAATGCTGAGTGGGATACTGTGATGATTCAGAAAATGCTTCACAGTCTTCCGTCAATGAAAACAGGAGGATCGGGTGTGGCAATATTAGACTTAGCCCAATCTAAACCATTCTTGCTCATTGCTAAGCTAAAAAATACTACCCTTTGCCTTCTCAGCATTTGAGAGGAGTATGCATAATCTCACAGAACTGCTTTTTTTTTTTTTTTTTCCTTTTCAAAGAAGTTTATGCCTGTTTGTTAAAATTACTTTTCCAGAGGAAGGA
Organism: Bambusicola thoracicus; assembly: GCA_002909625.1. Classification (NCBI taxonomy): domain Eukaryota; kingdom Metazoa; phylum Chordata; class Aves; order Galliformes; family Phasianidae; genus Bambusicola; species Bambusicola thoracicus. The sequence continues at coordinate 14,729 of PPHD01004379.1, read as the reverse complement.
GTTTATGATTTGACATTTCTCATGCTTGAAAATTATTAGGGGAGAAAAAAAAGTTTCTGCAATTCATAACATGTTGTTTTTTTTTCTATTTTGTTCCTTGCTGGCAAATTTCAGGATTTTTTTACCAATTGAAGGATTATACTATTGTCAGAAATCATTGGTATGACCTAAACCAAAACATTTTGAAATTACGTTATTACAGTATTTCATTTAACCCAGGCGAAGTATGATGTAACTTATCAGATCACACTCATTGTTGTGTGCTTCCTGATAAAACAGGGGGCCTGTTTGTATTAGATACCTTCATCCGGTAGATGGTAATTATAGAATGATTTCTTTCTTGATATTTATATCTCTCTCTAAATACATGGCCGCTTTTTTGGGGGGCTGTGTTTGTTTATTTTTCAATGTTGCTGTATTTGTTCTAGGTTGACCTTTGCAGGCATTGAATCACTTCTGTAACTCTTCTCTCAGTTATGTCTGTTTTTTACCATTAACTTTAACATGTGGACAACAGAAAGGGACACAATGTTCCAGTAATAGCCTACCCAAATGCATGTGCAGAGGTGATATAATCTCCTTACTTCTGCCCAGCATTGTTTTGTTTATACATCCTTGAATCCTGCCAGTCCCTTTTGCCAAAGCATTACATGTGGAGCTCATATTCAGTTTGTGAAGAGAAGACTAGGTTTTACAACATCAATCCTTTTACAATGGCTAATCTCCTTGTTATTAGTACTCTTTAGTATTTGGTTTTATGTAGCACAGAAAATTAAGTCATCAGCATATTTTTTCTTTCTGTTCCTTATCAAGTGAAATCATAAAGCAAATTTTTGGATGACATAATTTCCATGGCAGTGAAGTACTGCCACAAATAAAGAATTAAGAAGCGGCAGATGAAATAGCACCAGCCATTACAGGAGGCAGAAAGCACTCGTGAATTAGGAGAAAAGTTGAAATAATTGCTTCTGGATTACACTTTTTTTCCTGACATGTTCAGTTTGAGTCTCAGAGATCAAGTAATTAAACTACTTTGTATTTTTTGACAGGCACAGTCCCTGGCTTCATCTTTATCTACTCGACAGCTATTGCGAATCTGTCGTCGACTGTCACAACATCCAGATGAAAGCCTTTACTATGCTGTTAATAAAGCCTGCCTTTCCAGGTAGAAGTGCTAGTTTGGGTGGAAGTTCAAGAGTTTATTGGTCTATTGCTAGCATGCAGGATACCTGTTAGTGCATTTCTGTAAATAGTGCAATTACTTTCTTCAGAATTGTTTCTCTGGTATTCTTAAATATAGGAGGTAAGTAGAAATGGCTTTGTAGTGTTTTCTCATCTTTGTGATGGTGTTTAATGACATCATACAAATTTTGTCACCATTATCAACATTGCTTCGCTGTCTCAAAACACTGAAAGCAGAATTATCTTAACGTCTTGTTTGATGGAAGTTTGATTTCAGTTTTAAAAATGGTAGGTTAACAGGTTATGAACAGTGTTGTTTTTTTTGTTTGCTTGTTTTTTAAAGAAAGCAAATTGTACTTAACCAAAGGCTTGGAAAACTAACCGAGCCTAGTTTCGTATATCATGGAGCTCTTTATTTCACTTGAGAACCAAAACTCCAAGGGAACAGAGTCAAGAGAAGTTCTTCCTACTAAACGTTGTTTCTATTGCGTCTCTTAATGACGGTGGAAAAAGAAGCTCTAATTCACTCCAGTTTGCACCTTTGTTGCAATATTCTGTAATGCTAGACCTTTCATAAGCAGTGTGCAACTATTACTGTAGTTAGTTTCCTATGGGAGAAGTTCAACTTCTCTCCTTGAGGAAAGGTGGAATGCTGAAGATTGACCACTAAGGCCATAGATGTTCAATGGTTGGAGATCCAAGTAAAGCTTCATACTGATATTGTGTTGCAAAAATATGGAAAGCATTGAAGAAAACTTCCTAAATAAATGACCTGTTTTTTTCTTTATTTAGGTTTTTACCAAACCTTGCCAGATTGGCTTTGCATAAAAATCTGCAGGATTCTGGTATTGAAACAAATCCGGATAGCGTGAAGAAACTAGAGGAGAAGGACTACACTTGTAAGTTTGTGTCATCTTTTGTCCTTTTATTCATGTATGTTACTTAGATACGTCTGCATTTAAGGGTGAACTAAATGACTTTGCAATTAGACTCAGTTTGCTTCAGTTACATCCCTTTGGCTTTGTTCTGTTGGGATGTAATGATACTCTTAGTGTGTTGCTATTTTTGTCATGTTTAAGGGTTTCCAATGCCTGAATGACTGCAGTGACTGCATAGATGTATAGATATGTATACATATGCATATGTATAGCTGCTAAAGTATAAATAATACTGTGTGGAGCATGCATGTAAATAGTGAATGAACACCTACGTATGTATACACACATATATATGGCTGAATACATAGTATTACATTATAATATAAATCACGCAAACATTATTTTATCTGTATTTGTATTGCATGTATTTATATTTATGTAAAAAATTATTTATAAAATAAACTAGAACTATGCTTAC
>PPHD01004379.1:0-12171 GCA_002909625.1 Bambusicola thoracicus | reverse complement strand
TTTTTTTTTTTTTTTTTTTTTCATCCCAGTGTATTGTGTTTCACTGCTCCCCTTTGTGAAACATGCAGAAAAAAAATTAAGGTAGAACCATATACGATAATAGGAGAACAAATAACAGTATGTACCCAGAAATTATCCAATATTCATGTTCAAACCCAGCCAGGTTAAGAAATTAGTGACAAATAATTTTGAAGAAGGCAGAAGAGAGAGCTCATTCGTATCATTTTATTACTTCCAGTTAGCTATTTTTTTCTAAGAAGGAATATATGGTTCTTTTAATGTAGGAAATTTTTACTTTTTTTTTCAAGTTGTAGTTGAAGGTTATATCACCAAGTGTAAATTCAGCAAGGTTTCACTAAAGGTTTTAAATGTATCCACTTTTTGGCATTCACAAATTTTATCAAAAGAAGTAACTCAAAAGAAAAGTCAGCAGTGACTCTCTACTCCTGTGATGGGTTGGCCCCAGCTCTCACTCCTGTCCGCACCATAGCCCCAGTGGGGTGGGGATAGAAAATAAGAAGAGAGTGAGCAACCTTGTGGGATGAGGAAACGTGATCTTGACGGTGTTAATGGTATTCCAATAACAAAACGAGATTATGACATTAAATCAAGGCAACTGTCACTGCTCCTAATGTTCTGTATGATATTTTTACATAAGATCAATTATTTGTCATTTTTTGTAGTAGACGTCTTCGTAATTTCATTATTATAAGGAGAAATCAAAGTCAATAAATACAACCACATGTTAAAAAAACCTCTTTCAAGTATTCACTTTGTAGAGTTAGAAATCATTTACAGCAACCCTCTGCCTTGTAAAATTTGCACATCTTCACTTGTAAGCGTTGGGAATTGATTGCTTAGAGGATGCTCTAAGTAATGCATGTGCTTCTTTGTTTCCTGAAAAATGTCCAGGTGAAATAAACAATGGGATTCTGAAAATAGGATCTGTGACTATGCCAGTTTATAACCCAAGTGAGAAAATGAAAGTGCCTGATGTTTTGTTTTATGAAAATGCTCAAGTAAGTAGAATTCTCTGGCTTCTCTAGCACAAAGTTTGTTAAATGTTCATTAATGTACATATTCTCAAATATGAAATAAAATATTAACTTTTAAGGTTCTATTTCTGAAATAGTTTCTTTATGCTAAAAATTTTCCTGAAGTGATTTGATGCTTCTCTGGGCAACCTGTTCCAGTGCCCCACCACGTTCTCCTCCTAAAGAAATCCACTCTTGTGGCTGGGTTATTCATCTTGGGAGAGTGTTTTACAGGGAAGTTTTGCAGGTTGACAGTCTTAACACTGTTAAGTTTGAGAAGCAAGATGAAGAGTAATTAGTATTATTAATCAGTCATTAGTTAATAATGATTTATTTTAGAGAACTTGAGTTTTTAATTAGTTATTAGTTAGTTGTTAGTGTTATTGGTGTTAATTAGTTCATGGCAGCAAAGAGTAAGAACAATTAGTGTGGACAATTACAGGAAAGGGCTTGGTGACTTGTTTTTGTTTGTTTGTTTTTCTACCCCTCCCACCTTCCTTTTACAGACGTAGGTGCACTGCAGCTGTTTTCACTTTCTAGCACAGAGACCTCAAAATTCTCAGACAAGGGTATCTTTAACCAGAGAATTACCCTCCGGGTGACAGTTGGAACCCTGATAGCTGGTGTGAAATGCTGTAATAGTTCACCGAGCTTGTGAAATATTTTTCTTTCAGGGGCTTGGTGTGGGCCTCCTGCCTTTGTGAATTTCTTTTTCTCTCTTCTCTTGTTCTATTTCTTCATCTTTTCTTGGTTGGAGTTTCTTCGCAGAAAGGCTATCCTTTCTACTATGTGACTGTCACCTCCTGAAGGTGATGACAGACAATGCAGGGAGAACAGATCACAGTCATCTTCATCTTCCCCAGTAACATTTTGTGTGAGAACTGGTTCTGTGTTGCCATTTCTAGAACTCATACCCGCATTGCTTTTTCCATCTTCTTTCTTATGGTTTCAGTAGTTACAGATGAAGGCACTGCATAAAACTGTGCACGACTTGTGAGCAGATATTACCACATAATCACAGAATTGTAGGGGTTGGGAGGAACATCTGGAAGTCATTGGGACCAGCCTTCTGTTTAAGCAGGTTTCCTACAGCAGGTTCTACAGGAAAGAATCTGGGTGGGTTTTGAATATCTCCAGAGAAGGAGACACCACAACAATCTGGGTAGCCTGTTCCAGGTGCTCTGTCACTTTCCAAGTAAGGTAGATGTTTCTCATGTTCAGATGGAGTTTCCTGGGTTCCAGTTTGCGTCCATTGCCCCCTGTGCTGTGACTGAGCTCCACTAAAAAAAGCTTGGCCCAATCCTCTTGACACCTGCCCTTTAGATACTTGTAAGTGTCCAAGTGGAATTCAGCATTACCACAGCACATTACTCTCTGTCCATGAGTGGCACCATGATGTTAATGATTTTTTGGTGATATAAATTTGGGTTTCCAGGCTCTGTGGAGCATGGATTAAGTTCATACAAATTGTTATTTCTACTTCTTCCTGTAAATATTGTATTTGAAATTTCTGCATGCATTCTAATACAATGTTAGTTTTGGTCCTGGTAAAAAAAAAAAAAATCAATATGTAGCATCTCTTGCAGGAAAGCAGTTCTGCAGGGAAACTGGAATGTGTGTGTATTTGTCCAATTTGGGATAAAAATAGATTATATCAGAAGGAAGTACTCAGCTGTAGCAGTAAAATAATAGTAATAAAAAAATGTAACCAGTAAATGATTTGCCTGCAGGTCTTCCCTTGAGTTATGCATGGAGTATTCATTAGTCCTTTGACATGCCTGATTAGGATTTTGTTGTATTAAGCTGTTTACATGTGTTTATTTCCCCCCACCCCCAGCCTCTGTCTGGAGAGATTTGGACATCTAAAACATCTTCCACACAGTTATAAATGGTATATTTCTATATAGTCAGAAATGACCTGTGAGGTCCTGTGTTGTTGTTTTTTTCCCCAAAATTAAGTACTAGAGATAGAATGATATTGTGGAAACTTGTATGTTTCTGTGTATGTTTATGTAAAGACAAGCATTCATTCCACTAAGTAGCTTGTCTGACCTACTTTCAGATGACCTATTTTCACTAGGTACAGTGGAGAAATATACAAGACTATTGCTAGAGTAAAGGAGTCGGCATTGCCACATAATCCATAAATCCTTTGGATCCTTGAAACAAATTATTTGTGAGGAGTGTGATGCAGTTGAATTTTGTATTGTTTATGTCACCTTTTGCAGTACTGGATATGTGTGTAAAATACACATCATATACTTTGACTTCATCTAGGCAGTCTTCTTTAGAAGTTATAAGAAACATAGAATTGAGCTTGTATTTTCCTATTATCCTATTATTATTTTCTTTGAAACTAAAGCTTAAATAGAGTAGGAAAGTGTGTTTGTTACTAATTTAGACCTGGTGTTTAATGTAAAAAAAACAAGAAAATAAAAAGCCATCCATGGTTATAGTGTGAACGCATTCATGTGAACTCCCTGTGTTTTGTTTCTGTGCTGTTCTACCAGGATTCATTTTACTTCCTCCTAGTGGAGTTGCTGGAAAGTTGTCCTGTTTTTATGCACTGCATTGACGAACATTCATTTAGGCCAAGAAGGAGATGCATTAGGAATGAATACTGAGAGTGACATATATTTAGGGAAATCTAACACCCAAAATCAATTGGAGCGAAGGAAATATATAAGTGGAGTTGGTAATTCTGTTTCATTGTTTTAGTCACCAGCTAAATTGCCTCTGCTATTATTGATGAAAGACACTTGCTATAAAGTGAGTAGCTGTAAGTACAGTGTTCAATAAAATGTGGCCTAAATGCTGGTAGTTCCTGTGTACTTGTGTTATTAGTGAATACATAAACTAGAAAGTATAAAAACAGAGTGAAAATCATGTTTTTCTTTCTCTAGCACATGATGGTAATGGAAGATATGCTAAAAGACTTCCTGTTGGGAGAACATCTTCTTTTAGTTGGCAATCAGGTGAGTTAAACATTTCTTATAATACGTAGGACAGACTCATTGTTTAATCATGAAATCAAATCTTTATTTTGCTGTGTTGAAATTACACCTATTGGTACTGCTGAGGTAATTTACCCATTTTTGGTTCTTCATTTACAGATAATGCACATACTGGTGGAGTAAATACTTTTAATGTTGGGGAGTCAAGTGAGCATGCATGGGCTGCAGTCACTAAGATTCAGGGCCCTGCACACCATCACTGGAGTCTAATTCAGGAAGGGACCGAGGAAAGAGCTTGAGTGTTCCCAAATGACAGGAAGAAAGGGGAGCCCAGTGAGGCTATTTGTGGTTTGCTCTGCAGCTGTACCATGAGAGCTGACCTTCAGTGCTGGCAGCTAAAACCCTAAGTACTGGGTAGACATGCATGCAGTGCTTGGTGGTGCACTTAGTCTCCTGACATGTGCTTTGTACTTTGAACCAGTTTGACAAAAAGACATGAATATGATTTCTGAGTTATAAAATGTTTTCCAGCATAGATATACTCATCTTTAATAATTTTAATAATTTAACTTGTACAAAATGTTCTTAAAGCTTATGCAACTCTGGAGACAGTGCTAAAGGATTAGACCAGGTATTGGAACACACTGCTTTAATTTTAGACATCAGCTCAGCTCTGCCATTAAAATTTGTTCTGTCCTTGGCAAATCGGTAGTACTTAGGAGTTTTGTTTCTTAATCACAAACTTATGTTCTTACCAAACCAAATACCAAACGTTTGGTATTTACTGACTTGTTCCACTGTTTCTGTGTGTGACTAAGTTAGGCCAGCTGGCCTTTTATTTTTATTTATTTACTGATTTATTTAATGATGTCCTTAATTTTGAGCACTTTATTTGCCATTCTGCCATTGTTTCAGTCCCACCACTCCACAGCAACCGTCCTTGATTTCACAGAGATGATCACTAACCATTTAAAAATTGCTTGGGTAATTCCTTATGTGTATTACTGAAAATTTCTATAGCATGTGTTGAGTCCTGTTCAAGTACTTTAGAAGCAGCCATATTACATGTTTCCATGCTAAGTGCACAGATATTTTGTGAATGAGTGTGCAAGGATTAACATGTCATCTCTCTTAGAGATTTGGTTTCTCTTAGTTGTCTGGATTTCATTTTCCTGCTTTGCCTCTTTGTTTTACCTTACACATGTATGCACAGAATTTCTATTAGTTTAAGTCCATTTTCTTTATTTCACAATTGTAACTGAAGTCTCTTCTGTACATTACTATTATTTTTTATTTGTGAGCTGACCTGCAAGACTTCTTTTAGAGGTGTTGTTTGTTTGTTTGTTTTTTTGCAGGATTTGAACTTTGAAGATAAATATTTAAAATTCCATAAGTTAGAACTGAATGATTTTGATGGATATTAGGGGCTACATTTCTTTAGTGAAACCAAGAAGAGGTTGAAAGCAATTGTCGGGCATTAACAAATCTTTAGGAGTTCAACTTCACAAGCAAACTACTTTATTCACGTGTAGTCCTTGAAGCATATGTGGCCTAAGGTTTTGTAGCTTTAATGTATTATGCAAAATAAGGGTTTACACTGGTTGTTGATTTCTTTTAGATACTAACTGGAACGTGCTTCCATTTAATGTGTTAGCAAACAGGTTTCTTTGGATCCTTGGGAAATACAGTGAATAGATAAGAATTTTCAGCTGTAGAATAGTTTCTGATAAAAGGAAATGCCAATGCTTTAAATATAGCTTCTGATATTGCTTCCTGAGAGAGCCTGAAGTTCGAGTGTGAATGGGACCATCCATAGTTTCTCAAAGCAAGCTGAGAGTAAGCAGCTATTTATTGCTCTCAAAGCAACAGGCAGGCAACCGCAGGAATCCTGTTTAGTAAAAGTTACTTATTCTTTGCAATGACTGTTGATGTGGCTGTTACCATATAGCTTTTACATTGCAGTCATTCCCTGGGCTTCGTGGGACAGAATGAACTATTTATTCTTATTATAAAGTAAAACTTTCAGGCTGTTCTGTTGTGGATTTTTTTTCTAGTGGACATTGTACAGTTTAATGGTTGGTGACTACTTGGTATCTTGAATTTTTGTCTTTGGCAATCAGGAGATAAATTATACTCATGCATAACTGTTTATGTGGAAAAAAAATTGTTAAGTAGCAGTGGGGAAACATATTTTTGAAGTTTTAGATGTAACATTTGCCGGAGGAGTATTTAAAAAATCTTGCATCTGGAGGTTGTGTCAAGAGAGACATTGGATGTTTCACCTTTATTGGTCCTAAGTGAAGTAAAACATCAGCTGTCTTGAAGAGGCCAAATGAAATATTCATCATTTTAAAGGGTTTCTGACTTTCTGGGGAGAGAAGGCTCACAGCCTTGTCACTTCTGAAGTATTTTATAACCCTGAAGTACTAAAACACTTAACCCCATGTTAAACAAAATAGAAGTATTTTAGTTAACCTTAGTCTTTTGCTGTAATTTGTAGTATGAGCTGTTCAGATAACTGATCTCATAAATTGAAGAGGCTCTGTCATAGCAGTGAGTCCTGAATATTTCTGCTCTGAGGGCACAGTTTTCATGGTAGAAGTATTTCATAACAAATTGTGTTCATTTTGGCCCTTACAGTTACTCTGTTAACTGTATACGTATAGTATAAATATTATAGATGGGAATGTATTATATAAATATCTATAAAAGACACTTTTAGTACGATGTACCATGAGTTAACCTAAAACAACCCAATTGCAATTCTATGTAGCATGACAGATGCAGCTTGTATCAGACCCTGGAGTTCTGCCATGGCTTGAGAAGTACACATAATCCCTAAGGTTAATGCCTCATTAACCTTTATCCTTTCCATAATGCGTCTTTTAAATAATACACACTTTTAAAAATTCATTTCAGTAGATGCATATGATATTTGTATGTACATCTGAAGCACTTTCTGCCCTTCTGTTTGATTGCACCCCGCTAGCTTTGGCACGGTGCTTTGCCTTGTGCAATTAGACCAACTGTTGTAGGCCTTGTACCATTCTTGTACCAAATATAGATCATAGCAATGAAAAATGTCCAAGTAAAACATTACTGTCACTATTGTATGAACATTACCATGACTGAGGAATATTCTCTGTCAGTCTTCCTGAAGAGTGGACAGGGGAAAATACAGTGTACATTGGTACAGCCTCAGTGTTTATTAGGAGCATTCCCTGTTTGTCATCTTCTTGTTGCTTTCTTCTTTCCAGAATTCCCAGCTGCTCATTTGTCTTATAGTTCACATTCATTGGCGGCATTTACCATTTTCAAGTGTTTGGTCTTTGCCAGACTATCCTTGAGATATGTGTGTTACCAGTATTAAAAAAAAAAAACAAAAAAACAAAACAAAAAAACAAAAAAAACCAAGTTGATAATAAGAATAATAAGAAATGCCACAAGTTACTCTTTCAACTACTGTTGAGTACTGAGAGCATTTAAATTTTGTGCTTCTTCATTGATGGTGTGGAAATTTGGATTTTGACTTTGCCTTTGTACTTGTTCAGAATGGCTCCCCACTAATTCTCCCTTGTATGAGGATTGAACTTCGCAAAACTAGTTAGATAATGTGTAGTTAAAGAGAAATGAGCAAGTAGGTTAAAGGAGCAAGTATATGAAAAGAACTCTGAAATGTAATGGCCTTTTGGCACATATACTTGTATCAGGGAAATAAATTAACATGTGATTAGATCTTATTTTCTGCTTTTCTTCAAGTCAGACATGAATGTAAATGAACTCCTGGACTCTCATTATCTTGAAGAGTTTAGTGAGACAAACAATTGAATCTATCTTAAAGGTGTTTAAAAGAACATGCTTGAATAGATCGTTCCATCTAAGGTAATATTATTATTCTTATATCTTTGTGAAATTGCATTAAATAGATAGTGAGAGCATACAAAATTATCAGTCACCAGCAAAACTTAAAATACCGAGTGCTTAGCATCTTAACTCCTCTAGAAGAAACTTTTACTTTCTTTGACTTGTGAAGATGGACAACTTCCTCTGTAAGGCGAAGGACGTACTATCCTAAACCAACTTTATTACTGTCCTTTTGAACATGAAGAAACAGAGCTCTAAATGAGCTAAACTGGGCAAACGGTTGTGGTAATTTTTGCCTAAGGAATTTTTTGTGACAGTTGTGGAAAACTCAGAAAATATTTGTCTTTTACTTCTACAGTGACACACATAAGTGAATATGCATTCTCTTTAAATGTCTGTCTGCTTAAATTATCACTTTCTGCCTTTGCAAGTTATATTGTGAAGGATCAGAACAGAAAAAGAATCAGCTAATTGATTTTCTTTGGGACTTACCTACCCACAGTTCTTTTTATTTTAATTTTTTTCATGTCTTGCCCTCTGCTGAACTTATGTTATCTCACATCACTGAAAATATAAGCACAGCAGTGCCCTAATAGGATGCTGGGTGTATTTTTGTACTAAAATTCAGGGAAAAAAAATAAGATATTTGCAAGCTTGTCTACATTTGTGGTTGGGAATGTATCCAAAATATTCAGTTCATGTCTTGTGATAATGGTGAAATTTTAATTATTTAATCTTTTGTTGTTGTTTGTCCCAGATTCTGAATTCATAATAAAATAATGACATCATAAACCAGAAGACACTCACGTGCAGTACTCAGCTGTGACCAATATATAGATCACATTTGGGGCGAGACTTTATCACTGCTGATTTATTCACATTTATTCGAAGCAAAGCTTATAACACCAAGAGTATTTGAGAGAGCTGTGTAGGTGCTGCTTGTTGCTCTGGTGATAGAACTTCTCTCTCTCTTTTTTTTTTTTTTAATCAGAACTGTGGTTCTGGTTTTAAGTCCTCTGGTGTAAAAATAGCAGCCTCAATCAAAATGCTTGCACTTTTGCAAATGTTTTTGTTGGCAGATGCGGGCAAGTTACAGACATGGAAGATGGTTCAATGCCAAGCCCAGTGTTAGAAACCATTCATTTGCAAAAGTGTCCTCATTTGCTTCATTTGGGAAAGTGAAAAACCATGAGTTTCTGTGATAATTATGCTATCAATATGATTATTGTATATGTGGTAACAAACTGAGGACTTTTACATGAGGATTCTTTATATTCTCTGTCGAATTTTAATAAAAAGGTTTTGCCCTTTTTTCTCTAATAATACAACTTTAAAATTACAAAATTTTGTTGAAGACCAAAATGATGAAGTAGCAGACTGTTTTTCTCACCAGTTTTAAGAAGTTGTTTCATCCTTCAGTAATGAGACAGGTGCTCTGATGGAGGTGATTTAAGCTGTGCAGGATGGCTGCGTGCTGAAATGCAAAGGCTGTGATTGCAGTGCTTCTGCTGCTGGACAGCACTGGTCTTTAACTGCTTTGGTTATGACCTGCAAATTATTTAAAAGAAAGTGAAAATGAGGCAGCATTTATAGATTTATTTTTTTCCTAAGAGGCAAACTGTTAATTTAAAAAAGGTGGGCACGGTTCTTTTGGACTCTAATTTTATTGACATAAGTTGGACTATGCAGGAGAGAATTTTGTCCCACTACTGTAATAGCTGCATCCTGAATTGCAAAACACTTCCTGGGACCTGTAAAAACCTTGTTTATATTTGAAACTACAGTTAATGCTTGAAGATTAAGTCATTTTATCCTTGGCACCGAGTGTTTACGATGTCAGGAGAAGTTTTAACTAAGGGTTTATTTTGCCTTCTAATTGCATAATCTCCTTTTTGTTATTCATTAGCGCAGATATTTACTTACCATTTTCCTATTTCACTTGCCCCATATGTCTGACAGAGTAAAAATTACCTCTCACTTGCCTTCTGAAATATTTTAATTCAGTTTAGCTGAAACACACTGTTTTTCCTCTGATTAGCATATTTTTATATTTCTGATACATTAAGTAACCGCCATAGTATGTCTATAAATAACACACACAAAGTGTTAACAGCACGCTGGTTTGTCCTCTGGAGTGTTACATTAGGGTGCAGTAGTTGCAACTTATGAGAGATTGCATTCTGAATTTGACCCAAGTTCAACAGAATTTTACTGTGTTCCTGTGACACATGCAGTTCTGATTCCTTCTATTTAAATAGTTGACTACACGCAGTATGGGTGGCTGATGCAGCTTGCTCGATTGGTACCGGATTTAGATTGAAAAGTAAGGAGGGTAATTTTGTTGCCATTATGATCATTTCTTATTTCTGGGATTCCAGTAACTTATTTTAGAAGTTTTCTCCTAAAATGAGTTAGCATTTTCCACTCTTCATATTTACCTGAAGAAGAAGGACTACCAGACGTATTTATCCCATGAGGTTCCAGTGAGTTTGAAATAAACCTGGTTTCCTTGGCCTTGTGCTAATGAGTGGTACTTAAGGAAATAACTCACCTGAGTTCTTCTTTTCTGCAGTTTCTTAATGATGTAAAAGACCCCTCTAAATATCTTCAGTCTCTTCCTTATTCTCTGACATGTCATGGAGTGAAGGAGACAAAGAGAAGTGGGAACTTGTCATGAAGTAAGAACATGGAGGAAGAGAATCAAGGAGCTTTCACTTGAACTTTGCTCTAGCTGCTGTTGCCAACTAAGGATTTTCTGTGGTACACCACAACCTCTAAGAAGGCACATCATGTACTCTCTGAAGCAGTTCAGTCTAGAAACTGGGCAATGTTAATGTGTTTATAATGTGGTGGGAATGCTTTCTGAATACTGAACGCACCTTTTAAAAGTGTACTATGTTCTAGTATCTGTTAGTATCTAGTATCTAGTATCCTTAAAATGAAATGAAAGCAAGTGTGCATGGAATCTGGTGAGAGGCCCAAATACAAACAAGATAAGGGTGTGGTGTGGTGATGGTACAACTCCCACTGACTTCACTGTGCTACTTGGCTAAGAGTACTCTCTGTCTTCCTCCATGGTGGTCCCCCACCAGGCTTGTGTCTTCTGAGCATCCATTCAAAAGTGAGCTGCATTCCTGTTAATAACCTTGGTGATAAAGGCATGAATAGAACTGTGCAAAACCAGCTATGCAGTCCCCTTCCTCTAGGAAAGGGAGAGGGAGGAAAAAAAAAAAATTAGCTGTTATTTTGTGGTTGTGATAATATTATTTTCGAGTATTATTTGAAGAATCTACAAACCATACGTTAATGCACGTGGAAGTCAAAGTTCTTTCTTTTAAATTATGGTAACCATGTTGTTTGATTGTAAGTCTGCCTTACACTGATTCAATATGTTGATCTATTTCTTCATCGTTGTCCTTGCCACAGCTGGCTAGAGTCTCCCTCTGCAGAGAAAAAGACATGCAAACCACTAGGAGTAGGTACAGAAAACTGTGCAGGCGTCTACTGAGTTTTCTTTAGCTCTCTTAGTAAAAGAAAATACAGCTGCTTTCTGTATGGATATGTATCCTTTACATTAGAGGAATACCCATTTATTCACCCATTTTTGACTTTAAGCATCTGACTTCGCAGATGGCACCAAGTTGGGAGGGATTGTGGATCTGCCTGAGGGGAGAAAGGCACTACAGAGGGACCAGGATAGACTGGATCGATGGGCCAAGGCAAACTGTATGAGTTTCAATAGGGCCAAGTGTTGGGTCCTGCATTTTGATCACAACAGTCTCCGGCAACCCTACAGGCTTGGGGAGGAGTGGCTGGAAAGCTGCCTGATGGAAAGAGGCCTTGGTGTACTGATGGACAGTTGGCTGAATATGAGTCAGCAGTGTGCCCAGGTAGTCAAGAAAGCCAATGGCATCCTGGCTTGTAGGCGCTGGCTTCTGGTGAGCAGAACTAGGGAAGTAATCCTGCCCCTGTACCCAGCATTGGTGAGGCCTCATCTCGAGTACTGTGTTCAGTTTTGGGCACCTCAGTACAGAAAGGACATTGAGGCACTGTAGCAGGTCCAAAGAAGAGCAACAAGGCTTGTGAAGGGCTTGGAGAATATGCCCTACAAGGAGGGACTGAAGGAACTTGGGCTGTTTCGTCTGGAGAAGAAGTGGCTGAGGGGAGACCTTATTGCTCTCTTCCAATATCTGAAAGGTGCTTACAGAGAGAGTGGGGTAGGTCTCTTCTCACTGGTGACAGGTGACAGGTGACAGGACAAGGGGAAATGGCTTCAAGTTGTGCCAGGATAAGTTTAGGTTGGATATCAGGAAAAACTT
>PPHD01004378.1:11389-28700 GCA_002909625.1 Bambusicola thoracicus | reverse complement strand
CAGAGGGTAGTTAGAGTTAGGGTACTATGGTTAGGCTGCGGTTGGACTTGATGATCCTTGAGGTCCCTTCCAACCTGAGTAATTTTATGATTCTATGATTCTATGATCTTAAATTCTGAAGATGTTTTAGATTATATTTCTTGGCTCACTTAAATGCCTATGAATCAGATACTATTTTGTCCATTATATCTGTATCAAGAGTCAGATCTAAAGAACTAGGATCTATCTACCGTTAAGAAGCACAGTAAGTAAACTCAAGAAAAGTGTACTGAACAGAAAGCCTTCTATAGCACTGTTTCATCCAGCATGCAGTAATGGTTACAGAAGTGTGACAAAATCACACAATATTCCGCAACTTAAAATTCTTGAATTAAAAGCACAAGCCAATACTTTTCTTGCAATACATAGAGTAAAAGCCATACCTCTTGTAAAGAAAAGTGAGGTGACCTTCTCTTAAAACCTGCTCACAGCTATTTTTTTTTATTGAGTAGAATTGTCAAACTATCCCACTACGTTAGTCCAGCTGTAATTGCATTTGGAAGCTGAATTCATCCCTCTGTCCAAGAAGATTCAAAACTATGGTTTTAAATTTATTTGGGGCTATGGGGTATTCAGGATGGAGTGTAGGAGTCACACAGGTGCTCTGTTTTCTACCAATTGTGTCTCTGTGCTGAAGAAAGATACATAATTAGTGTGGAAGAATTAAATCCTGCAGCCAAGATCCTGCTTGTGTAATAATTAAGTTTTGCATTTCCAGATAGATAAAATGGTGAGTTTAAGTCCGTGCCTTCTGTTTCCTTTCAGCTGTTTATCTGGTGACTGTTTATAAAATACTTAAGCAACTCTGAAGTAGACAGCAACTCTGTAACCTAGGAATCATGAGACTACAGTTGAATATGTAACCCCTCATTTTTCTTTTTTCTTTTTTTTTTTTTCCTTTGTATCCCTGAATTATTTTCTTCATTGTAACAAAGCATCAACGGGAAAAATATATGATGTATCAATTTTTTCCCCTCCATCTCTAGCTAGATTAGTTCAAAGTGTGATAGACCCAAGGATCTCATTATTTTAAACTGATACAGAAAATATTCTATGTCTAGGTATTGCTATGTTCTAGGTTCAGATGAGCAATTAGCAGGAAACAAAATGTTAGCCCTTTCACAATCAGGTCATTCTGGAAAGATATGAGGTAAAAAAATATCTAGTTTTCTGAGGATGGTTCTTTTTAGGCCAAAGTTCAGCAAATCTGAACTCTTAGCAGCCTTTCAAATTCAGTGATTGCCAAGAGCATTTTCTCTTTGGCTGCATCAGTCTAGAAGGTACACCAGTGCTTTAAGTACTTAAGAACATCTTCAGATCTTATATTTTAAACATAAAGTACAAGATTTTAAAGGTATGATAAATCTGTACCAGGACTTCAGCCAGAAAGATAACTCATCAAAAACATCTTGGAAAAAGGAAGAAACTGACAGATTTCAATCACAGTGTTAGCCACAATGTAACTGTAATTGCTTAAATTGGTATGAGAATAATCATCATACAGATATTAAGCTCTAGTCTTCTATCTCAAAAATCTAGTAAAGAATATGTGTGATCAGTATGCAGAACTATTATCCAGATTGTCATGCCTGATTTCCCTATTTAGTTTGAGAAACAAGCAGTTTTCTGCATCCTCATCAAATTAAAAAACAACAACAAAGAAAGGCTTTCTTTGAGTAACTTAAACTTGGCAAAAAATGTGAAAATATGAATGAAGAAAATCAACTGCAGCAAATGTTTCATTTTTAAATAGATCTTAATAGCATTTTATTTTATTATATTGAAAATCCATCGGATGTCATACACTTCTTTGATGTAGACTCTGAGTTATTATGTAAGAATGATGAAATTCAGCTGAAGATACTGAGGTGTCTAAATGCTGACATGTTAACAGTAGTCAACAGATAGCTAAGCAAGACTCAGTGGAACAGGAAAGAGCTTCCCAGGCCCACTCCTGTTTCCTTTCCAGGAAGAAGAGAAACAAAACCAACCCAATTAAGAAAGGGACAGATAACGGATTTACTACAAATGGTAAAGAAATGTGAGGTATTGATATAAAAAAGGAGTTACAGGTAATGAATCAAACAAGTGGGAGAGAAGGATTTTCTTACAGTGCCACAAATGTGTTGCCCATAAGTAAAAGAGACCATTTCACCCCCATCACCCTGAACTGGAGATCACGTAGGGAGTATTGAAGACTCCTGGGAATTGTAGTCTGTCTCTTCTCAGCATATTCTTCTCTCAGAGAGATGGAATTCATACAAGAATAGCTGATGCTGCCAGTAGCTAAGACCCAAGAAGTCCAAGACTGCTAGGAGATCACCAGGAAATACAGTTTCCCAGTCCTATATTCCACCACTAAAGAACATGAATGATGTCATGTTATGGAATTCTGGTAAAACCAGGACACATAAAGATATTCACAATGTGTTTTTCTAAACAATATTAAGATGACTTTTTATGGTGGTAGATTGCATATGTATTTTACATGGCAATTGAAGAGAAGATTAATTACTTTGAAGGCACAGTAAGAACTTTGTTCTTGCCCCCACAGAAAGTCAGTGGGAATACTGCCATCAGCTTCAATAAAAGCAGGTTGAGGTTTTAGATACTTGACACAGAGCATATTTTAAAGCCACCTGTGCAAAGGCAACCACTGAGCAACCTTCTGTTGCTACTGTTCTACAGAATTTTCACTCTCTAATGGTACATTACTTTCACCTAAAAACACTGATTAAATTCATCATCTATTGTATTTTCACATAAAATCACAGTTTTGACATTTTATCTCTAAAAGGATTAAGACATCTGAGTAAATAACCTTACTGTGAGTTGTTCATGTTTTTGTGTTTATGTTTTCCATGAACATAGTCACATTTACCATTAAAAGTTCAGACGAGAAGAAAATTTGTGATTCCATAAAATTATGACTGCTAAGGAAACTTTTGGAAATCCTGCTACACTGCTCACTCAAAAAATAATGTGTTTATTTTAAAGTATTTATTTTAAAGTATTTATTTCCATGGAAATAGAGCAGATAAAAAGTGCACAATAACACTACTAGATACAGCAAATTCTCACCTACAGAACCTTGGTTTTAACATATTCACCACCATTAGCTATACATTTTCACCAGTGATGAACAAGAACCTGCATACCGTGCTCATAAAAACCTGCCATTTCACATGGACAAGTCTTTCACATTGCTGTCACCACTGTTAAAATGTACCATCCACTGCCTCACTGTGTTCAAATTCATTATTTGGTTTCCAGAAATGTTCACATTCAGCAAGGCATCAATGATTGTCAATAGGTGCAATCTATTTATTTATTTATTTATTTTCTGCATGGAGGAATTCAGAGACAGCCCTTTTATTCATATGCTCTTCCATGTCAGATACTGTTTTGTCAGACTGCCCCTCTGCTGCCGTCTGTTGCATGGCAACAAAATTTAACAAAACGTTGGTGGGAATGTTCAATCTCTATTTCCATAATACCAACATTTGCTTCTGATGTTGTGGGCTAATATAATAAAATAAGAGGCATTACTTTTGTAGCATTCCACATATTATTAACTTTGATTCAGACCTGCAGCCTTAAGGTAACAGTGGAAATAATTACAGAATTTTAAGGTAATATTTATTTCCTACAGATTAGACTGTTGATGTGTATTCCGCATCAGAAAGGGGACAATGACTTGACAATAGTGAAGGACTGTGTTTGTTATCATAGATGCTAGTATAATTCTGACTTTCAAGACACACAGTTGGAAATCAGCTTTGCAGTCTGAAGGGTGTGGAGACCCTGGTGAACTTCAATTTAAAATGAGCCAGGAATGTATCCTTGCTACAAAACAAAACAAACAAACAAACAAAAAACCAGTATCCTGGGCTTTGCTAGGCAAAACACTGCCAACAAATCATGGAAGGAAATTCTTCCTCTCTGTTCAGCACTGGTGAAGCCACATCTGGAGTGATGTGTCCAGTTCTGGGCAACCCAGCAGAATACAGGCACAGAGAGAGTTCAGTGCAGGACCACAAATACGATGAAGGGACTGAAGCATCTCCCCTGTGAGGAGAGGTAAGAGACCTGGAACTGTAAAGCCTCAAGAAGTCTCGGGGGATCTCATCAACGTATATCTGAAGGGAATATGCAAAGAGGATGCAGCCAGGTGGTGTCTAGGGGCAGGAAAAAAAAAAAGAGTGAGAACATGGGAAGTTCTGTCTGATCAGAAAATGCTTTACTGGGAGAGTTATGGAGACCTCAAACAGATTGCTCAGGGAAGCTGTGGAACCTTCCTCTTCGGAGATATTCAAAAGCCACCTGGATGTGGTCTTGGCTAAGTTGCTGTAGATGCCTTGCTTAAGTAGATGTTTTGTAACATATGATCTCAAAACAACCCATCCAACATTAACCATCCTTTGAAGTATGGACAAGCTCATTCCATTCTGATAATAAAAAGAGTGAAATATATGAGTCCTTCCCTGTCTTCTGGTGTCAGTGCTAGACAACAATTCTTTGCACATTTTCTTTATTAATGCAAATTCATTATGCGCCTTGCCACCTGTGTTCCCTAACTGTTCTTTAAGAAACTTAGCAGCAGAAGGCTAGAAACAGTGGAAGTGTTGTAAATAAGGGAAAATATTTCAGCATAAACTCTATTCCATATTACTATACATGTCCCAATCAAAGGAAAAGTGTCAGTCCTAGACTGCATGTTCATGGACTGAGGAGTCAATCAGCTGGAAAAAAAACATCGGTAGAAAATCAGGTTTTCTTAGTTTTGACATTGAATGTTTCACAGAAATAAGCACTGTCAGTGATGAAGTTGTACCTACTCTCTTCTTTTTATAAAATACCTCAATGGCTATGTCATTTCCCAAGAACAGGAGAGACATAGGGTCAATGATGGTTTATGTCTCAGAGAATGCAAGCTTTCATCTCTCACCCCCGTGGCAAATGCAATAATCAACAAGATAATTTGTTTGGAACAGCAGGGAGTGTTCGTCTCTCTACAGAAAATAATTCAAGATTAACTGGGATAGAGAAAGTGAAAAGAATAAGGAAATCAAGAAAATGAGAACATGATTTTTTGGTTTATTAAATATTCCCTTTGAAATGAAGGAAGCTGCCAATATCAGGCAGTACATAAAGAATGTTAATCCATTTTATTCATTACAATTGCATGTAAAACTAAAAAATGAAATTAAGAACAAAGGTTGGAGCTCAGATATCTTTCCACCAATAGTTTTTCTGTTCTACCAAAGCATTTTTTTAATTATTATTATTTATTATTATTTTGTTTTATTATTATTATTATTATTTTTTGCTTGGTTGGTTGGTTTCTTTTTTTTTTTTTTTTTTTCCACAGAGGTACGGCTTCAGCAGGTGGGGTTGTAGATGCATGAACACACACAGCAAGACCCGGCATATAACACTAAAGGCACAAGATATAGAATAACATGTAAGTTTGATTCAATCAGGGTGCAGCAAGTTTTGGCTGCTCCCAGAGGAGAGTGAGCCAGGATATAAGGGTGGTCCCAGCCACACTGTCAGTGATGGGGACAATCACAAAGGGTCTGGATACAATGTGCAAAGCTAGGCTGCAGTCAGGAGTGTGCAGGATGGAGATAACGGCAATTTTGGAAACCGGGCTGCAGTGCAGGTCCAAAGTCTGTCTGGGACATAGTCCTGGAGGCAGGAAGGAGGAAGCTACAACATATGCCCCAGAGTCCATCCAGGAGATGATCTACCTATGGGCATTATCCATTCAGAGTTGGGGCTGGAACCAAGCACACCCACAGTATCACCGAGGCAGGCACTGATGGCCCCAGTCTGACCTAAAATTGAGCCTTTGGGACATCGGCAGAGGTGGAATGTCCCAGCGGTGGCTGGACAGGGATAGTAACACCCATGGAAGGACTAAGGACTTGGACAGAATCCCATTAGGGAAAGGCTTGTGTAGCTAGGATCTACTCTGTCCTGCATGAACAATCTATTTATTTAACCTAAGATAGAAAAAGGAAATAAATATTATGCTGAGCAGAAGGATATTAGAATAGTAGTCCTGGATTTAGCTATCAGCCACCTCAGTTCAATGAAGGCTACAGAGTTTTATTGCAAGTAGGGAATTTTTCCTAAGGCAGTTCTGAACATTTCCTCCATGTCCCTCAATATCCATAGCAAGAAAACTTGAGTCACTTTTTAATCCTCTAGAATTATGCAGAGAAGTAGTGTAGTGAGAAATTGGACTGATTTACCAACTTCCACACACACTTGTTTTTTCAGAGAACTACCACTGGGGATAATATCATACTAGTTTTCTTTTAAGGAAATCCCACAGCAGAAAATGTTTTGTAAACTACTATGATTTTTTCTTTTTTCCAAGAAAAGGAAGACATATAAATATTGTTAACAAATAAATTCTCTTAACTTTAAATAGTATATAATTGAAAATTCCTTTACATTGTTTTGTAGGATGTTATTTGGCATGGTTTTCCTCCTGAGAAGACTGGCAATTTTAGGGTCAGAGATAGTTCATTGTTGGAAAAAGGAAGTAATGTCAAGTCACAAAAGTTTTATTTCTGAAATAAGGATATATTTACATACAAGAAACTGCAGTTTCTTTACCACTACTGGGCATTTGCATTTTTAACTTATGAACTACTACTGCTGAAATAAACTTGCTTTTATTTAAATATGTTGAAAGGGAATACAATGAAACAAAAAAGTGTCATCACTAAACACAGGAATTCAAATCTACCAAAAAGATTCTGCTGACAGGAAGAGACATTTTTTCCCTCCACCCTCTCAAACTAAGGAATCTTCTATCATGGACAGGCAGTTTCTGAACTGTGCATTTCTAATGGTGATACACATGAAAAGGTAGCTGTATGATTCTTCAGTAGTTTTAGCTTGATATTCCTCAGTAAATCAAAGAACTAAAGGTGTCTTTATTTTATCTGTATTGCTCAAGGTTCTCTGAAGGGTCATTCTGCAGTCAGAAAGGCTGGAACATATGTTCTCTGGCTGACCAAGCATGCAGTGATATAGGCTCGGGGAAGAGTGGCTGGAGAGCTGCCCAGCAGAAAATAACATCAGGGTGCTGGTCAACAGCTGGCTGAACATGAGCCAGCAGTGTGCCCAGGTGGCTGAGAGAGTAGTGGCATCCTAGTCTGCCTCAGAAGTAGTGTGACCAGCAGGAGTGGGGAATTGGCTTTCCCACACTTCTGGACACTGGGGAGACTGCACCTTGAGTGCTCTTTTTGGTTGCATGCCCCTCACTACAAGAATGATATTGAGTTGTTGGAATGCATTCAGAGAAGAGCAATGAAGCTGGTGAATGTACTAGAAGACAAGACATATGAGGACAAGCTAAAAGAACTGGGGTCATTTAGTCTGGAGTAAAAGAAGTTGAGTGGAGACCTCATTCCTTTCTGAAACTACCTGTAAAGAGGTTACAGGGAGATGAGTGTTGGT
Organism: Bambusicola thoracicus; assembly: GCA_002909625.1. NCBI lineage: Eukaryota > Metazoa > Chordata > Aves > Galliformes > Phasianidae > Bambusicola > Bambusicola thoracicus. Next base: position 21,182 of record PPHD01004378.1, on the reverse strand, counting down.
CTCTTTTCTCAAGTGGCAAGTGATAGGGCATGAGGAAAACATCCTCAAATTTCATCAGAGAAGATTTTGATTAGAGGTCAGAAAGAATTTCTTCATGGAAGGGGTGGTCAAATGTTTGAACAGGCTCTCCAGAGTTGTGAATTCATCAGCCCCATAGATATTTAAGAGATGTGCAGATAGGATGTAGTTTAGTGGTGGACTTCATAATGATAGGTGATGGTTGGACCTGATGATTTTAATGGTCTTGATCAACCTAGATGATTCTATGATTCAGTGATTCTGTGATACCTCCTTGAATTAATGAGTGACTTCTCTTTTCTTCCTTTCTTTTTCCCCCTATTCTCTCTCAACACTTTTCTTGCTTTCTTCCTTAAGTTTTGTGTATATATTTACACATTCTGAGTACTGATGCCACAGCATCATTACAATGGTGACTAGCGCATTCAAAGTGTGGAGAAATATTAGATCATATTAAACCAGAAACGAGAAAAGATAAGCTTTTCTTTTAACATTTCCATTAAAAATAAATTAGAAACTAGTATCTATTATTAAGAGAGTGTGTAAAGAATGTTTCACAGTTATTCTCCCTCTTTCATCCTCTCAGTTAATAACTGTTCTGTGGCTTGCAGAGGTTATTCAGAATTCACAAGGTTGAAAACAAACTAGTCTGGGAACTCACAAGAGCACACTGAGGCTTATCTGTAAACAGGGTCAGTTCACTCAGAAAGTTCACATGGACAAATTCTAAATGGAGTTAGAGGGCCTCAGGGAGTTTTATATGGAAAAAATGGACAAACTTCTTAATCAAACTACATAAATTCACATGTAAATTAGTGTCTGAAACTTGAGACAGGAATGTTCTCATGTTATTTAATACCTGAAGAGGACAGAGGGAAGCAAAAATGTAACAAAAATATTCAGCCTGGGGCATCTCATCATTTCACTAAAAAGTATAAACACATCAGATGTTGTTTTTCTCTCCTCATGAGCTGGCGGCTCTTCTTTGCAATTCTTTGCCAAGCATGGTCAATTCTTTGTCTTATGTTTTCTAATGGTCTCACAGAGGTCTCTATTAAAGATCTGATCCACTGAAAAAAAGTACAAAGAAAGATTTGTCTGCATAGTCAAATCTCCTTATTCTGCTACTGATGGTTAAACCTGGGACAGTCCAGATTCATTTTGGTGCCTGTGGATTGAAAATAAATCAGCATTCTCAGATTTACTATGAGGTTTAAAAGAAGACATTATTGCTGAAGAGTACCTTAACTTAAAAATTATAGCTCCACTGAGATAGATATGCAGTTTGCTTTTCTTCATCTTCTCTTCAGCGATTTCCTTGCACATATGCAGTTCTGCCTCCTTGAACAACATTATTCTTTTTAATGCATGCCCTCCATGAATTTGTTTGGTAAATCTCCTTATAGAGGACATGATAATAAACATCCCAAAGATTGCTTTTCTTTTGTATAAGTGAATTTGTTTTGCATAATTATCTGGTAGCTAGATCACTCCCAGTAAGGAGAAAAATATCAGGAAGACCAACTCAAGTTCCCTTCTCGTACTTAAGAGATTTCTTCACACAAAGGGAATGCTTCACACTAATAAGCTAGGAAGCGCCACTCCTCACTTTCACTTCCCTTCCTCAAAATAACAGGGGGAGAAAATAAGATGAAAAAAAAACATCAAAAAAGCTCACAGGTTGAGATAAGAACAGAGAGATCAATCCTCAGTTACCCTTATAGGCAAAACAGACATGGTATGTCCGCTTCAGGTCATACCCACTGCTTCACCATGGGCTCTTCTTCCAGGGCTGCACATGGAGATCTGCAATGTATGGTGCCCATGCACGGCAGGGGAACAGCGTGCTCCACTGTGGGCTTCTCCTGAGCTGCTGGGAACTTCTCCTCCATGCCTGGAGCACCTCCTGCCCTCCTTCTGCTCTGACCTTGGTGGCTGCAGGGCTGTTTCTCTCACATTTTCTTAATCCTCTCCCCCACCTGCTGCAGTGCAGCAGTTTTTTTTTTACCCTTTCCTAAATCTCCTTTCCCAGAGGCACCCAGTGTTGCTGATGGCTCAGCTCTGACCAGAAATTGGTCCTTTTGGAGCAGCTGGACCTGGCTCTGATCTGACATGGGGCAGTGCTGGGCTCTGCTCACAGAGGGCATTCCTGCAGCACCCCTCTTTCCCCACACTAAAACCATGCCTGTCAAAAGAGTGTCTTCTGTAGATTTTAATATCTCTGCCACAGTACTAGTTTTTCTTCAGGATAAAAATTCTCCACTGAGAAACAATTACTCGATACTCATTAGAAAGAATAAGGGGAGAGAAGACAAATGTAAAGTGATGAAGGGAGAAAGAGAGCAACCTACAATACATCAATCTGTTGATTAAGGCACTGAATAATTGCTTCTGTGATTTCTGCAAATCAGAAGATAGACATGGAATCATTTTTTTCTGATCTTCTTCTATCAGGTCTTCCCTAAATAACTGCTTTTTGCTTCTCAGAAAAGATAATGGTGTATACTAATCCAAGATTTGACTCAGCATGTGACATAAAATTACTTGTTTTTTCTATTATTATTATATAGTTTATATATTATTAGTGCCAAGTTCTTTACCTAAGTTGTGAAGTACTTTACATTTTCTAATTTAATCTTTAAGACACATCAAAACAAAAAAAAAAAAAAAAAAAAAAAAAAAAGAAAAAGAAATCGTATCTCACTACCAGTTAAATTAAGAAGAAAAAAAAAACATAAAAATGTACATATGTATATATAAATGTTTTATAACTATATAACTATTTACTTAATGAATAAATTGATCATTGAAATGAAAATACTTATGCCAATACCCCAAAAAAGCTTTGCATATCCAGGATTGGAGGGATTGTTCAAAAACAGTTGATGTCTGTAAAAATAATTACCTACATAAAGTTAATTCACTGCATAAGTTCTGGCTGCAAGAAGTAGTGCTACCAAGGCCAACTTTTAAATATAGAAAAATATGTGATAAAATAATAACCTATCAGCCTTTTCGATAAAGAACCAATTCAGAAACAGCAAGCAAAAAAAAAAATATATATATATTTTACCTTAATCCATTCATTGGCAAGAACTTCTTTTAGGTCATACAGAATCATAGAATAACCAAGGTTGGAAAAGACCTCCAAGTTCATTCAGTCCAACAGTCCATCTATCACTAATATTTCCCCACTAAACCATATCCCTTAGTACTACATCTAAGCATTTCTTCAACACCTCCAGGATGGTGAATCCACCCCCTCCCTGGGCAGCCTGTTCCAGCATCTAGCCACTCTTTCAGAGAAGAAATTTTTCCTAATGTCCATCCTGAATTTCCCCTGGAGCAACTTGAGGCCTTGACTCCCTCTAGTCCTATCTCCAGTTACGTGGAAGAAGATACTGACCCTCACCTTGCCACAACCTCCTTTCAGGTAGTTGTAGAGGGAGATAAGGTCTCCTGAGTCTCCTCCAAACCAAACAATCCCATTTCTCTCAGCTGCTCTTCACACAGTTTCTGCTCGAGACCCCTCACACCTTCATTGCCCTTCTCTGAACACACTCCAGAGCTTCAATGCCTTTGTTGTAGTGACGGGTCCAAAACTGAACACAGTACTCAAGGTGAAGCCTCACCAAAGCTGAATACAGAGGGATGATCACTTCCCTGTTCCTGCTGGCAACACTATTTCTGATACAAGCCAGGATGTCGTTGGCCTTCTTGGCCACCTGGGCACATTGCTGGCTCAAGTTCAGAGAAGCATCAACCAACTTCCCCCAGGTCTGTTTCTTCCACACAGTTTTTGAGCCACTCTGCCCCAAGCCTGTAGCTTTGCCTGGGGTTGTTGTGGCCAAAGTGCAGGACTCGCCACTTTGGCTTGATGAACTGCATCCTATTGGCCTCTGCCCAGTAATCCAGCCTAACCAGATCTCTCTGTAGAACCTTCCAACCCCGAGGCAGATTGGCACTTCCTCCCATCTTGTTGTCATTTGTGAACTTACTGAGGGTGCCCTCAATTCCTTCACCCAGGTCATCAATAAAGATAATGAGTAGGACAGGCCCCAGTACGGATCCCTGGGAAACACCACTTGTGACTTGGATCCAACTTCATTCACCACCATTCTCTGGACCTGGCCATGCAACCAGTTCTTCACCCAGCGAAGAGTGTACCTGTCTAAACCATGGGCTGCCAGCTTTTCTAGAATACTATGGAGACAGTCTCAAAGGCTCTGCTGAAGTCTAGGTCGACTACATCAACAGCCTTTCCCTCTTCCACCATGCAGGACACTCAACCACAGAAGGAGATCAGGTTGGTCAAGCAGGACCTGCCTTTCATGAATCTATGCTGTCTACGTCTGATCCCCTGTAGTAGTTACTTCTGACATTAAGAGTTGAAATCTTAAATTTGCAAAAAATTACCAGTCAAAAAATACTATTTATACTGCCAAAAATCTCAAATTTCTTGTGAATAGTAAAATGCTTTGGGTCACAAAGATCAGGATTTGCTTGAGACAACTTCAGAGGCTGAGTAGGGATGTCAGGTTTAGAAAGCTGGTCTCCCAGGGCTCTGTTGCTGGAAATATAACCAGTGAAATGCAAAAGTGGGAGAAGGTTCAGAATGAGACTACATCTATCAAAATGAGACATAAATCTTGGTCTCTCTTCATCGTAGAGAAGTAACATCAAGGCAGTGGGCAAAATATACCTCAGTTTCTATTGTGAAATCTCATTCATGGTTTGAAAATGCCCACTGTCAGACTTAGGAGATGCCTATAGAGAACTTCAGTGTTTATGGCCTTACCTTCCCTTGTCAGACAGTAGTCCTCGATAAAGAAGATGTAAAATATACGATGCATATACACTTTTACTTTAAAACCATGTTTTATGTAAATGTAAACAAAAGAATAGTTCCTGTGCACCATACTGTCACTTGGTCCAAGCTAGAAAGGAAAAGAACTGCATCACTTGACAAAGGTGCTAAATCTGAAATGAATCCCTTTAAACATGGCTTTGCATTTTATGTTAGTACTGGATGTCATCTCAGTCTGTTAGTGATCCCTCAACAGAAAAAGATTTTGATTGGACAGCCAAGAGAAGATTTTTCTGGCCAGTTGAAGTAAATAGGAAAAAGAAATATATGTCAGAAAGAGATACAATCTTTTCTGTAATAATTCAATTCCTGGAACCCTTAGAAAGTGATAGGTTTTCATTCTAGGGTTTCTATATTTGAGAAAGCTTTTGACTGATGATGTACAATTCTCAGGAAAGTCCCCTGACTGTTATATCATTGGCACAGAAGGAAAGCAAGATGTTCTTTATCCGTCCTGCTGAATTTATACCCTTATGTGGATAGTGCAAAATTAATGGGGTCTGAGAGAGAGACAAAAACAGGAGAAGGATATCAGGCAGCTGGAGAGACAAAAACAGAGAGAACAGCAGAAGCCTAGCTCTGGAGTTCAACGGTGTATTCCAGGTGTCCTATCTGACATAGTCTACAATGGACTTGTGGGTCTACCTCGCTTTTGAATTATTCTCTCAGACTTGATTGCTTAAAACTATGGCATGGTGATGTAATCTCTATGCCAGTTCTCTGTCTCACTCCTGAATCCAAAGATGAACATATATTGAGACAGTCTTTCCTTGCATCTTAACTTAAACCCTTGGAAATCCATTATTTTGGATCAAGTCCCTAGAACAGCATAGTGTATAAATAAGAATAGCAGGTATCATAACTCAAAGAAAAGAGATATTTATTTTCGTACCTGAAAAAAGAAAGGATTTAAATGCTTGACTTTTGGCAGATTTGAAAATGTTATCCTTTTCCTTAAAACATCTGACTTAAAAAGATAACTTCTGTTATCCAGTCCTGACTACAAGGATAAAAGAAGTATATATTGGTTAGCTGTCTGTCACTATACTGTATTCTCTTGTGTTGTATTTACAAAGAAGCAAGAATTGTGTTGGTACAGAGGAGATCAATACAAAGTCTGTTATCAATCTACTAGCAAACTTTGAAGTTAGAAAAAAGGAGAACTATATTGCTTTCAAGCATCCTTGACAGTTTAACAAAGATGTAGTGAAGACAGAGAAAGAGATGGGGAGGAGCTGTAATGACTGCCCTTGGTAGCAAAGAAAAGAAGAATGACTCCGGTGCTGAAGAGTTACATGAACCACATAGTTTCATCCTTCAGAGGTTGAAAAGTTCAGGGCTATTAGCTATTTTCCTCTAGTGACAATGAACAAAAGAACAAAGCAAGAAGCAGAATATCTGTCCAAACCAACTTTTCAGGTTTATTGGCCTAACAGTCTTGCTTTCATATAAGAAAGAAAGAAATAATGGACCAAAGAATCATGAAATATGCAATCTTCAGCCTTGAAAAAGATTTTTGTTTAAGCCTTTAAAACAAAACTTCTAGATCATTTTAAGATGCGAGCCATATAGCAAAATATACCACTATGTAAAGTAAAAGCACACGTACATTGCATACATTCATTCTTCTTGTGTAAAATTTCTTCATAGCACACTAAACAGTTCACCATGGTGAGTTTTGGAAGAGACAACACTGATCTTGTTGTTGAGAATTAGTCCTTTTAACCCTTTAAGAGGAGAAGCAATCTATCTGGTTAAAATAAGGAGGTAGCTAAGCAGGACGTGGGGAGCTCCAAGGGATAAGGGTTTATCTCTTACACATTGCCTGCACGTGTTAATACTAGATACTCTGTGACTGCATACGTGCTGTATGATCTCTTTGCTGAAAACAGTACTTCTTACCATAGTGCAAGATGGTAATGAGATCAGCAACACTGGAAGACTTTTTCTTCAGGGAAAGAACTTTGGCCTCAGAATCTTAAGAGTTCCTACATGTCTCTAATGGAAAATAGAGCTTGTATCTTTTGTGCTCTTCTCTTGGCTACATATGAGCACAAACAGTAAACACAGCATCTGTGACAGTTTCCTTACTTTGAAGAACATGCAGTATGAACTTTGCATTTCATTATAGTTATGAATTGTTAATCTAACTCCATAAGCATGAAAAATATTAGACCTCGGAAAATGAGGTCATACTTTAGCTTTAATGTTTGCAGACATAGAGGTAAGTACATATGTCTCAGTGTGTGAGTGTGCATTTTTCAGGTTTATCACACCATTTGGGGGAGCTGTTTCTCTGTGGTTCTTGCCTGCTAGCTGCAAAGCTCCATTTTGGCCAACTGTGTCAGAGATGAAGAATAAGGGATACAGATAAGGTAAAAAGAGCTTGTGTGACTGAACAGATAAAATTGAAAGAAATAAGACCTAACCTTGGGATATGTATCAAATGATTTGGGGGTAAGGAGAATTGACAAATGGTCAGTTTCAACAGAAGAAGGAAGTAGTCCTGAGTAACATTCAAAAGAAGGGTAGAGTCAAAGGGTTAGAATTGTAGCCCCGACTGCTGCTGCTCAAGGAACTGTCCTGAAGATGAGGAGCATACAGCAAGGAAATTTCGGAACACATGTGAGTCCAGAGCAAAAGAAGATCATGAAGAGATGTGTGTGTTTGTGGGAGGCAGTGCAGAGCTGAGGGAGGAAAAGGCAGATTTGGATCAACAGGCATGTAAGTAAGGTACTCACTTTATATGTGCATCTTTCTTTTTTCCCCTGGGTTAGCAGTAACATCAGAAGTCTTGAACTGCAATCTGAGAAGGAAACAATGGCCTCATCCTTTTTTTTTTTCTTTTTTTCTTTTTTTTTAATCAAATGATTCATGCACCCCAAAAAACCCACAACCAAAAAAATTCAAAACAATCAAACAAGAAGAACTACCATCACCACCAACAACAAAAAAAAAACCTCTTTAATCAAAAAAATTAAGACAGAAACAGGAGAATTATCACAAAAGAGATTCTGAACTGTGAGTGGAAGGTTGTAGGAATAAGTACAATTTAATCAGATAATCAGTAAGTTCTGTGTATCCATAAAGAACTGCTGAATGTGCATGAATGAGACCTTCATATTAAAAGAAATAGCAGAAACAAATTTACCTGTGAAAGCAAAAGGCATATTATTTGCTTACAGGTGTCCCATGCAGAAGAGCTGTGACCTGTATTTTTCATTGGTATGTGAAAGAACACACAAAAAAGTCTCTTAGTATTTCCCTCACACTGACTTAGAATCAAAGTTCTGTGATTATTTTGTGTCACAGTGAATCCCATAACAAATGGAAGATTACAGACCAGCTTGAGTTGCATGTGCTTAAAAATAATTTTAAAAACTCCACACTGGCAGACCATCATTGGACTGAATGCTGAAATGAAGTGTATGATCAGTTTTGCAATATAGTTACTCAACTGCTTTTTCTCCTTACAAGTTCTAAATATACAATATGAACTAGCTTGCCTATGAATCAGTGTCATTTCGCATATTAAACCTCTATTGGAAACCTACATTTTGCACTGTTAATTTTCCACTCAGGATTACAAATGCCCTTTTCCTTAATATATTCTTATTTCCAAAACAAATATGTTCTATTTCATTTTATAATCTACTGCCATGATCTTATTCCAGTTTATCTCTTAATGGTTAAATTATTCCCTCTCAGTGTTAGTTTTAAAGCTGTGGAAATTCAAATTAATTAGGGTAGAAAGGGTTGGACAAACTTTGAGTTTATTTACTTTTCTTTCTAGGTGTGATTTTCATTTCTGTAATTCCGTAAGTATTCATTTACATCAACTACTCTGGGAATTTAATCCACAAACTGCACCAGACTCATAGGGTACATTTCAAAACACAGAGCTAAAATAATGGTTCTTGCTATTCCTCATTTCTGTTTTTCTGCCAACAATGCAAAGTAAAGTGAATCAATGACCAGCTGATTGCTCTATCTTCCAGTCTGTTCAGGTGAGAAAATCAGTATACTGTTCTAAGGCACTTTTCAGGGAATTAAATAGAAAAATTGTATTGTCACTGTATGATGGCTAGGTGAATTTTTTTTCAGCAATATTCACAGAGCTACTGAAAGAATAGCAGTGCATTCTATGTTGTTTCAGTCTAAATTGAACCTTGAGAAAATAAAGTGGTAATCTGAGTCTAAAAGAATACAGATAGATAGATAGATAGATATAGATATGCAGAGAGACCAAAAAGAGCCTATGGTGTTCAAGAAATAGAAATCTTTGGAAGAAAACAAATAAACAAACAAACAAACAAACAAAAAAAAAAAAAAACAGGTCTAATCTCCACAATTCTTACTCAGGCAGAAATTCCCTTAATGTGAGTGAAAATTCTGAATGGTAAAGTCTTATAAGGCTGGAATATGAATCTGTGCACTTCCTCTCATGTGCCAGTTAAATTATTCATGATGAATCATCTCATTAATCCCCTTTTTCCCTTACTGTTGTCCAAACAGGCAGTGCTGAACAGCTATTAATTCAATCAGTTATCACTCAGTAAAGAATTCCCTTCACAAATGTGACAGGAGTGTCACTATGTTTTCAGTGTCTCAAGCCAAATTAAAGACTCACTTGTTTTCCCTCTGCTTTGCATTTTTATCTCCTCATACCAGAACGCATTATACAATTAGTATACCACATTAAAAAAATCCCACGGCATACAGTGGCAGGATGAGGGAACCATCTTAGTACTTTTTATTGTAGAGGCAAAATCACCATTGAAAAGCTAAAGTGTTTGTGGAGATAGAAGGATATTTTTTCCAGCAGACAAATACAGTGCAGATTTTCATAAAATCCAGGCAGGTTATTTTTTCAGCTTTTTTTTTTTTTTTTTTTTTTTTTTTTTTTTT